>JYFJ02007902.1:0-14063 GCA_000934665.2 Catajapyx aquilonaris
GAATCTAGGAGAGAAACTGAACTTAAATTAGTATGACTTGCGGTTCTCCCGATCATCTCTTCTCGACCAAAAAGGAAAATAACTGGAATGTAGGTCAGGCACTCGCAGCAGGTCCCAGGCGTAACCATGGAACCCAGCATACAGCCTCTCTAAAATGCCATCTTTGGTGCCCAACTGATAAGAGCCCAGATGCTTTAATGTAACATAAATAAACAACCCCTGACACATTCCTATAGGAGGCAAAAACATTCTCAATCAACCGCTTCAGGTACTCTATTTCAGAGTTTTCATGCTGAAGCTGAACAACTTGAAGCTGCTCCCATCCTGCTGATTTCAATAATATTTTATAGCTCTGAATGAAGTTCCTTCCAGAGTTCTGTATCGCTTCAATCAGCTTCAGCTTTCAGTTCAGGTAGTAAGCAGGGATTCACAAGTTGCAGGTGCAAAAAGTACTGCACTGATAACAAATGTAAATGTCGATCATTCAAACAGTGCCTGCAAGAACAAGATTAATAGACTAATAATTGAAAGATAACAGTGCCTGGAAGATGATGCATAGTACGGTATGTAATAATGGTAATAAATATTTGGAGGTAATAGTTACTGGAAAATAAACAGCATCATCAAATGTTAGGTATTTCTTCTTTTTTTACGTTACCCCGTGAAAGGCTGAGCCTTTTTAGGGGGGTGGAATACCACCATTTCACTCCATTTTCCTGTATTAGTAACTTCATTCACCGGTGCAAGGAGTCAAGGATGTAGGGTAAGGATAGGGATTTTTGAGGAGGGAACATAGGGTTCAAGTGCAAGGTCGGTAAAGGGGTCTTGTGCTGTTCCCCAGGAGGTTAGGTTGCCAGACACCTCCTTGGTGCAGGTCAGAGACCCTCCTGATGCAGGTGAAAGGAAAGTTCCTCAGGCGGGGATCGAACCTGGGGCCTTTCACTCAGCAAGCCGAGACATTACCATCTCGGCCATCTACACCTCCCAACCTACAAAAACTTGTAGATTTCAACCATTTGCCAAACAACAATAGGGTGATTTTAATAATAATAATAATAATAATAATAATAATAATAATAATAATGGATACCCCGTGATAAGCCTCCTTGGGCTTTTTAGGGGATCATCTTTTAATAGACCAACTTTAATCATTTGCCTGTAATGTGATGGATTTTGATAGTGGGAGGAAACGGGAGAACCCCGAGAAAACCCACGCGAACACAGAGAGAACCCATCGAAACTCTATCCACATAAGTATCCTCCGTCCGACCCGGGGATCGAACTCGGGACCTTAGAGGTGGAAGGCTGCGGCGCTAACCACTCGGCCATCGTGTCGCCCGACAATATAGGGTGATTTATTACCAGCATCTACATGGCACAGTGGGAAACAGGAAACTGACACAACGAGTTATGGGTGTCTTCTAAAGTTCTAAACCAGCCCTCCCGACACGAAATTGGCATCCTGACGTTTAAGTTTAGCCCAGGAAAGCATTCGGGCCATTTTTAAAAGAGCATTTCGTGGTCTGGCCGTTTCATTAAAGTGTCCTTTCTGCAGAATGGATGGTTTGAAAATGAGCATTCTGCAGCATGGCCGTTTTTTTCGCCCAATGGCCGTTTTAGGGGTTTGAGCCTAACATATACATGCTGCTTAAGTACCAGAGTGCACTGACATGGTAAATGTCGGAAACCTACAGTAAACCTTTTTATATCTTAAGTAGGCTAATTCATTAAAGAAGGTATACCAGGAATAATAATTGAGGAGTCTCAGATCAAAAACGGCTAACCGTAAGTCCACTTTTGGGGGGTGAGCAGCAATTTTGTGCTTTAATGTCAGTTGGTAATAATTGCAGATTTCCGTTTGTAGCTGAGGTGTGGCAACTTACACCGGCATGTAAAAAGTTCCAAGATTGTGCCAGTGAAAGTTAAGTAATTATCAGTTTTGCTAATTTTACGACACGTTTCTCGAAGTGGACTTATAAGTTTTTTTGATCAGAGACCCCTCAATAATTATTAATGCATATCTGGATTTCAAGAGGAACTCCTAATAAATAGTAAAATAAACATATATAAATAACACACTCCTGTCATCACTGCTACGTTTACTTTTGGATGTTAGTGAATGACAAGTTGAATCAATATTATTATTGGGTTTTATCTTTGAAGTGTTCAATATGCGATGAGACCCCACAAAAAATGCATAGGCAGCCGAAATGGTCCCTATTGCACATGTTCAGTTCTTCAGCAATGGCCATTCAATTCTGAAATGCACATAAAGTAAAAACATTTTCAAAGTTACATCAAAAATTCTTATACAGTAATAAGAAAGCAGGCTGACCTTTTGAGCAGGTGATCTCGTCGTCTTCCAGCCTGAAACCATCTGGACAAGCACAAGACACTTTTGAAGACCTGTCGTTGATTTGAGGTGCTGCAAGACAGAGATGAGAACAGAAGCTCCCCCTTTTATCAAGGCAGTAATTGATTCCTTTTGGTTGACACAGTCGGTTATACATTACAATTGGGCTCTGGGGCTGTAAAGGTATAAGCAAAATAGTGATAGGTACAGTTACTGCAGCACAGTTACCGAAGTGACAATGAAGAAAAATGCAGTCAAGTTCCATACTTACTCTAGTGGAGGTTACTCTACTGACACCTTCGCCATTAAATTTATTCGCTCTGAAAGCAGAGCCATCTCTGTCCCTTTTTGTCCAATATATCCAATCCTCAAAGGTGACAATACTCGTTGAAAAGGGTAGTTGGGAGTGACTATCATGGTCAATGATGACTCGTCTCTTGGATCCGTCATAGTTGCAGGAAGAAATAACTCTCTGTTTCATGTCCACATAGTATATTCTTTCTAAAACTAGGTCAAGAGTCAAGACGCTGGGTATTTCATTAACATCAGAAATGATGGTGTGGAGGTGAGTTCCGTCCATTCCTGCCCTTCTAATTACAGCACTGGGCCCAGCTTTGTTGTCCAAATCATTTGTCCAGTACATCCACCTGTGAGTATTCAGCACTACAGCATGACCATAATAAATAATTGTTTGCACATTATCAGCACTTACCCATCTAGTGGATTGACAGCTATAGATGTCGGCTTCACAAGTCTGTCCCAAAATAATGTTTTCCTTTTTTTTCCATCGAAATCAGACACTTCAATCGTGTTATTATTGGAATCTGACCAATATATGTGGCTATAAATCCAATCCACTGCAAGGCGAGTACTTCTTGTGGTGTCTGGGATCACCTCGGTGAGGTAGTCTCCAATAGCTGCCCTGGAAGTTTACAAGCAATGATCCTGCATTGCGGCGGTGTAGCTTCAACTTCACGGTACCGTATTATCTTACGTACTTGTGGATGTAATAGCTATTGACACCAAACTCGTAGTTAAAGAATATGATTCCTTTATCAAAATCATAATCCATAGCAGTAATTTGGGCAGTCCGAGGTATCCTGACAAGAGAAGTTTCGTTGTGGTTCCCATCCAGCAGTGATATCAGCCGGATATCATCATGCCGCTGGACCATGAGTGAGGCACTTTCTTTAGCCCTGCATCGAGTATGGTCAGTTGGATTCATCTCATAATCACCATGACATTGGCATGTGAAACTTCCCACTGTGTTTATGCAACTCTGGGAACAAGCACCTGGAGTTCTACACTCATCCACATCTGCAAAATGAATTTTGGTTTCATAGATTTGCATTGACGCATCAGGTCACTGATATAATCTTGCCTTCACATGTAGTGCTCCCCACTAATTTATAGCCTTCCCTGCATTCACAGCGGTTCCCTTTCCAAATGCCAACACATATCTGGGAGCAGCCTCCATTGTTGTCACTACACTGGTTGCAGCAATGCTCACTGTTTTCATCCTCCCAGTTGCCACAGTCATTCTTCTGGTCACAAGTCTTGTTCAGAGGAATACACATGCCATTTCTGCAGTGGAACTCATTATGGGTGCAATTCGTGATAGGAATAATGGCTGAAATAAATGTTACTGCAGAATCATGTCATGGGCAATTTAATAGGCAATGTCTATATTAACTGCAGTTGTCTTCATCGCTCTTGTCTCCACAATCTGCATGTCCGTTGCATTGCTTCTGACCCCCAATACACTCCAAATTGCTGCATTGGAATTGGTCAGGCCGACATGAGTGTATGCAGTTGGCATCATCTTCATCTGATTGATCATTGCAGTCATTATTACCATCACACATCAATTCAGAGGGAATGCACTTTGTGCCATCAGCACATTTAAACTCTCTTGACTCATTGCAGTTTACAGGACGATCCGTTGCAGCACAGTCCTACATACAAAACATGTATCCACATTATTCTCTACAACTTCAAAATACATCCATGGATATTGACATAATTGAGATACCTGCAAAAGCTAGAGGCTTCTAATTTGCATTTAAGAATATGTATGTGTTCTGTACCTTTTCATCTGAACCATCATGGCAGTCTGCATCACCATCGCATACAAATGGCAAAGGTATGCATGTAATTCCGTCCTGACACATCAGGGACCCCTGCGGGCATATTCCCGGTACATTACTGTCCTTTCCTTCCCCTTCACCTTCACAATCCCTTTCATCTGATCCATCTGGGCAGTCCCGGTCACCGTCACATGCCCACCCCACAGGAATGCACTGATTGTTACCATCCTTACAGAGGAACTTGTCAGGTCCACAAGTGCGCGTGCAGTTGGCATTGTCTTCATCCGAATGATCATTGCAGTCGTTCTTGCCATCGCACATCGATTCAGAGGGAATGCACTGTGTCCCATCACCACATTTAAACTCTCTAGGCTCATCACAACTTATTGGACTATCCGTCACGGCACAGTCCTATATGCACAAAAACAAACACATTATTCCCACTTCAGATATGCCAATGCCAATTGACATTTGATGAGATATCTACCAAAGCTGCAGGCTTCTAATTTGCACATGAATGTGCACCATACCTTTTCATCTGAACTGTCACGACAGTCTGGATCACCATCGCATTTCCATGCCAAAGGTATGCAAATACGTTCATCCAGACACAGGAAACCTTGCGGGCAATTTGTGTCTTTTCCTTCCCCTTCCCCATCACAATCCTTTTCATCTGAACCATCTGGACAGTCAGGGTCACCGTCACATGCCCATCGCGCAGGAACACACTTATTGCTACCATCCTTACACATGAATTGGTGAGGCCCACATGTGCGTGTGCAGTTGGCACCAACTTCATCCGAATTATCATTGCAGTCGTTCTTGCCATCACACAACAATTCGGAGGGAATGCACTTTGTCCCATCAGCACATTTAAACTTTGTAGACTCATCACAGCTTACAGGAGGTTCTGTTGCAGCACAGTCCTACATACAAAGTATGTACAGATTATTACCTACAAATTCAAATTCCCCCATGGAAATTGACATAAGCTGCATACCTAAGTAAAAGCTACCTAGGCATCTAATTTGCAGAAGAATATGTGAAGAGCGGCAAAGAAAAACCCGCAAGATCCATCACGAACTTTTCTATAGATCTTGCTGGTTTTGCTTGCACTATGCCGCTGGATCTTGCGGTATTTGCTTGAATTGACTGTTTTTGGGCTCATATACTATGGAACTAACACATTTTGCCCGACCAGATTTTAACACCGCATCACACCCTATGTGATGGACAATATGCCATGCCTAACTCGTTTCCCGCCAACATTGGATCTTGCGGGTTTTGCTTTGCCGCTCCTCATGTGTAATGTACCTTTTCATCTGAACCTCCAGGACAGTCTACATCATCATCACATACAAATGCCAAAGGTATGCAAGTAATTCCATCCTGACACGAGAATAAATTCTCTGGGCAATGTACCGGATTGTCTTTTCCTTCACCGTCACAATTTTTTTCATCTGAACCGTCTAGACAGTCTGGGTCACCATCGCATGTCAACTGCACAGGAATACATTGATTGCTGTTATCCTTACATAGGAACCCGACCCCTGGACTGCACTTTGCTGTGCAATTCATCTCATCTGAACCATCCGGGCAATCTGCATCGCCATCACATTTCAAGCGATAAGAAATGCAAGTGGTTCCGTCCTCACACAGGAATCCTCTCCGATCATCCCCCCCGTAATGGCAAAATCTTTCCTCATCATATATGCAGCCCTCTTCATCTGAACCGTCTGAACAGTCTGCATGATGGTCACATTTCCAATTCCCTGGAATGCACTTATTGCTACTATCCTTGCATTGGAAGCCTCCCTGTAGAGCACAGCCTTCGTCATGGTTGCAATTCATCTCATCCGAACCATCAGGACAGTTTGCAAAGCCATTGCATACCCATTCCCTTCTTATGCATACTGGGGGATTCTTGCAAGCAAACTCATTCCATCTGCACGGGATTTCTAGAAAAAGACAGAAAAATAATGCAATGCGGTTGGGACATCTTCATGGAGAGGGTCATGTGGAGTATGACAATAAGCGGCTTGTAACAACAACATACTTAAATATTATCACAGTTGGAAAATATTTGTGATGAAAATAATAATGATGCAGCTGTTTTAGTCTCACCTGGAGGATTTTCAGTGGAAATAGGGTGATGATCAGCTGAACTTAACTGACCAAATATGCCCATTGCAAAGGCAACAAATAATAAAGTGTGTCTCATCTTGCCTAATAACTTGTTCTGAATGAATTTGCTTGGATAGAGATTAGCAACATCATGCAGCCACATTTGGCATTTCAACCAACAGGATGAGACTTGGCGATTATTACAGGCGTATGGTCATACGCTTGATTGGTTATCCTGTAACACCTGCCAGGAACAGGAAGACCATGCAAATGAATCTCTGCATGACTTCAATTTTGTCTGCCTGTGAGCATTGATACAGTACATAAAACTTTGTTGACAAGTGCCTGCATGTACTGAACCGGTACTACGTAATAATAATCTAACTAGGGTGAAATGCAGCTGGTCATTTGGGAATCACTTTGGCAGGAGTGCCATTCAGTTTCTGTAACTTCATTACTGGGTTAATTAGCTTTGCCTGACATGGGTAAAACACCATGAAATTTTGCACTGAGGCAGCGTACAATACTTCCACTGTCTTTGCAACTGCCATATCTAAGAGTATTAAGTCTGAAATTAAAACCGTGCATAAAGGGAGGAATATGCCGAGCACTATGTGGTATTTCATACTTTACGGCAATTAAGGCAATTATATAAGTGATAAAGCTTCTGAAACCAAATGACTGAAATGAGGCTCCTGCTGGACATAAAAATGATCCAGTGATTCCCAGAAACTCACCCTAGAAGTTCATTGAATCATTATGAACACCCTGTATGTAAATATGAAATCACAGAACATAAATGCTATTTTATCAGTTATTGTGTTTAACCTTTATATTTACTCTCCGACATTAACCGAACCCATGCAGCTATTAATAGCTGTGCATCCCTACATAATAGCTGATGTAAAAGATTTCAGTATCGGTAAGGTGGCATTGTTTCTCATACAGCAATGGATGTTTCTTTAATCTGATATGAATCAATGATGTGGGATGATTATGACCAAGCTGAACAAGGCCCATTGGGCTAGAACACATCACGACCCATCGTGACCATCAATCACAATTATTGTAAATCTGAAAAATTTTAACAGTACTTATACTTGTAAACTGAAGCTCACAGAATACAGTGCCTATGCTTTCTGTTTTCATGCAACATAAATTATGGAACCTATTGTCATCCCTCGATCTCCCTTCTTAAATTCTACATTTCTATTTAAGCCAAAAAAGAAAATGTCAAAATCTTGCATAATTATCTACTGTTCTGAAATAATTTTGTTTAGTGTTTATTTCCCAAGTGGTTTGGTCCAATGCTTGGTTCCAACAATGCAATATAAGATTACTTATTACTGGTATGCATAGGGTGGTAAAAAAATTTAGATTGTAATAACAGGCTTTCTTTGAGTAAGAGAACCTTCTATTATTAACAGAATTCTTATAGAGAGCATGAACATGTTTGGAACACTCTGATGTTACACGCAGGTCAACCAGTCAATGATTGTTGTAATGAAAAAATCTCATTTGTGATGTGCACATAATAATAAGGACCAAGCTTCATAAAACTAATTATTTATAGTTGTCCCGTCATTTTATTATGTGGATCCGACTGTACTTGATGCGATAATTATTATCTCCTGCAAGTAGGCCTTGACCAACAGGATGTTAATGCGCTGCACCCTAATCAATACTCACCATACAGTGAGAAAAATTTGATATGCAGTACGGTACTCAATAGTACAAGCCGTACTTGACAAAAGGCATTTGGAAGCTGCAAAAATGGCTCGAGCATTGCTGTTCGTAGTTCTTTTTCTAAGCATGTCCTTCAGCAAAGCTTCACCCATCTCTGCTGCCTCTGATGAATCCAATGATAATGAAGGCCCCACGTCTGATGTGGTCCCCTCCCAACCTGAAGGTAAGGATCATGCTTTCAATTATTTCTATTAACCACACATTAAGCTGAATATTGTGCACCTATTAGAGGAGAAGCCAGAATGTGAATTATTGGATGGTACAACACTGAAGGCAGGTCAGTCCTCCCATCCACCTGGACGTTGCGTGGAGTACTTCTGCGATGATTCAGGGGAAATGGAGAGGAATACGTGAGTTCACTGATACTGTAANAGTTTTGCTTGGATCTGGATCTCTCTCATTCTACTGGGAACAAAACAGCATGTAGTTAATAAAACTGCATTTTCCTCTACCTACAATGTAAACAGATGTGGAATTTTTCTTACAGCAGAATTCATCACATAGCCTGAGTTTTCAGTTTATATGCAGCTGAAGTGAAGGGCTCAGATTCATTTTTTGGGATAAATACTGCATCAATATCTCAAAGAATCACTTCGTCCACATTGCAACTGTTTGGACAAAAACAACTGGCACCATGTGGTATACATTCGTCGGATATTTGCAGTTCTCAGGTCATCAAGTTCCTAAGAAAATTCTAATCATACAGTGGGAAAATTTATTCATTAATTGTTCACGTATTTAAATGATGACTTTGGGCAACTGTTAGGTTCAGCGAAAGAATAGTTGACAGAATTTGAGGTGAGTTTATGACAAGTGGTTTCCAGCACTGGAACCTGCACATATCACAATGATGAGTAGCTCAGAAATTACTTCCAGCTGCTATCAACAAAGGTAACAATAGAGACATTCCTTGTTGACTTCATAAAAAAATATTCTTACCATTGTTAAAGGCACAGGCACTGCATTTTGCAGGCCACTTTTCTCGTCACTGGAAAAACTCACAAAAATGACAATAATAATGGTGGCATAAAAAGAAATTGGGAAAACATAAAGAATCATGCTGGTAAAGAGCTTTTTGAGAGTTTTGCCTATTTGCCTGCAATACCTGCACAATCATATTACTAAATTACAAATTAAATTACCAAATTACCACAACCTTAAACCAACATATAAACTCTCAATGATATCCCTACACCAGTAGGAATTATTTGTTGGAATAACACGTATACGGCAACTTTCTTGGTTTCAGAGGTCCTCACGACATATGCCTACAATGTCTAAAACATGTACTGTAATGTCCAGTGTAAGTAAGGGAGAATAAAAAGAGAGTATTTGAAGGGTGACCTGCTACAATGTCTCAAGTACCAGTACCAACATTTTTTTTTTACAAATGTTTACGAATTGATAATGTCCCTGTAGAACCACTTCATGTATTCGGGTAAGTAGTATGTTGTGAAAAAACGACTTTCCACTATCATGCGGACAAAGCTCGTATGGAAGGCAGGCAGGGGGCACATCCAACCTTGTCGCAGAACGACCCTAAAGCAGTCCCAAAACAATGCTTCTACTTCCATCTAGGAAGTTAAATTAGTAGCATTCTGCACAGAATGGCGCACTGAACTCAAAACCCCAGGAAAATGAAAAACGAGGCAGATGGCACTTTAAACCTTGTTGCAGGTCACCCTTCATATATTGGTGCTATGGATTTATTTCTTATTTGACTCATATCATTTGCATGAAATATTTTCAACATGTTAAAGTATTTGCATCTATTGTATTGGGAAAACTGGTAATGTTGACGTGACAGAGAAAATCACAAAAATTATCCCACTTTACACCAGATGGTTGGTACCCCCAGGGTACACCACTCCCCTGGTCAGCCTTGTTTTATACCAGCATCTGCAGATTAAGCACAGATTAAGGTAATATGCTAGCTTGAGTTGAGGCATGCCTGAACAAACAGGTTGATGGGTAACCTGCGTTTACTTGGGTTACAACCACAACCCAGAGTCACCCCTTTGGGTTAGGAGGGATGACCTAGGAAGGTCAGTTCTCACATTCTCAAAAGCCTTTTCTTCAACAGGACTTCAACGACTATCTCACCCTGATCTCACCACTAAAGGGGCCATAGCATTGAAAATGACAAGGAAGCTTGGAGGTAGTCGTGCAAGATTTACCCCCACTCCATTGCACGGAGTGTCACCTGCATTGCTTGTGGTATAAGCATTGTGGACTACACTGCACAATACCTAACTCTGTTGACCAAAACTTGACTGACCTTTTCGAATTTCAGGCTTTGATTACATTCTGAGTGACCCTAACCAAATGCTGCTGTCTGTGAGGAATTTCAGTGATATTTTCAAAGTAAAAATAAAAAGTAAAAAAGTAAAAGTAAAAGTAAAATAAAAAATAAATTAGAGAAATTAAAAAAATTCCTCACACACTCTCACATCACTGTACTGCACATGTATGGTACATTTCATCACTGCAAGAATGTAAGCCACGCAGCGCTATCTTCCAATGTACACCTCGATTGGCTCGTATCTCCAGTCAGTGGCGGCAACATAGTCCAATTCCCTCCTGAGGTCCCTCATTCGTCTCTCATGGTCCTCACGCTGCATCGACGAGTGGTCAAACAGGAATCGGGTCATCAAGTACTTGTCAACTTTGTTTCCAGGAGCATCGTTGCTGTTGTTGCTGTTGTTGTTGTTGTTGTTATTGTTGTTTGGGCTGCTGCTACTGCTGCTGCTGGCACCGCTGCTGTTGCCCTTGTTTGAACTTTGGTCGCCCTCAGGCGTAAAGAGTGTCTTGTTGAGGTTCGACATCGGAATAACCTGGAAGGTCAAACCACAATATGACTGGCATGCACCGCAAACGCACACAATCATGACATCAAACCAGTGCAACACAACCAGCTACATTTTAAAGTTTAGCCTGAACGTCGAGGGGGTACTCACTCGACTGAAAAGTGTACACCGGAGCACCAAATTCAAGGAGTACCTGGGAGTACCAAGGAGTACCTAAGGAGTACCCAAAGAGTACCACTGCAGGTGTACACCGGAGTACCTAAGTGAGTACACCCTTGCTGAACGTTCCATGAGCATTACGCTGGCAGTGTACGGAACTGATGGACACTCATGTGATACCGTGTGTGATGCCGCTGTCGCTGTGTATTTACCAAGGTGTTGCTCCTGGATTGGCCGGTCCTCTGGTCTTTTCTTCTCTGGAACAATCCGAATCTTTGGACTTCTCAGCTGGAAGTTCAAGGCGTAGTTCTACGAAGAACCACGAAGAACCAAGCACAAAGTGTCAGGCCGAAAGTCGCTTAGCTGCTGGTTGAAAGCAACTGATAGTTTTCAAATTAATATTCACAAGAGCAGATGTGCCATACGCGTATTGTGTCACATTCTGATGTAACAGGTAATGTAATCATCACTTGGCCCCGACAGCAATGGCCTTTAAGCTTTGAGAGGAATGCGTAATCTGTGTGTGATTTATAACGATTTAGGAAGCACTATTTTAGGAAGTAGCTCATAAAACTGGTTATCAGTAGCTGCTACTCACAATCATCGATGCGAGTTTGGCTCACTCTATGGCAGCGGCCATTTTTAAGCCGAATGCTCAAACATGGCGTCAGTAGTCACGTGACGGTCTCTCGGCCAATCACGAAATTTCTAGGAAAACAAACTACTGTATTTATATTGTCTTGACTTAAATTTAAATCTTACCATCCATTGATGTTAATTAAAAAGAAAAATGGATGTGAATTTTAAAGCGTTACGAAGATCACATTGGTGCTGCTGAAAATTCAAGAGAGATTTAGAGATTGTTAAATTTTTATATACATGTACCCCTGCTTTTCGACCAAACATTTACACACACCTGTTGTTGCGCTTTGATAGATTCAAGTGATTTCATATAGAACAATGAACCAACAAACATTATAAGTATTGAGGCTTACATGCATTGATTCAACTGAATTCAACACTGCACAATTATTATGCAAAAATGAGGTTTTATTTCCCCATCATAAATATAACAACATCTTTATAGCTTGAATTTCTTTCCAGACGCAACTTTCTGGACCGATGGCTTCCTCTTTGCAGCAGGATTCGGGGTGCTGACAACGTCTTGAAGCTGGTTGAAGAAGCTCTTGGACGACTTCACGTGCTTCTCTTCTTTCTCATCCACCTGGAAGCAAAGCGGAGTTGAAATTTTGTGTTAACAACTCAAAAAATAATTGCGCTTGGAGCACGTGCATCTTGGAGCGTCTTGGAGCATGAGCATGTGCCCGTCTCGGAAAGAGACTCACCATGGTTATCCTGGATCCAGCCCCCTTCGCTGCCTTCTCCAACTGCTTGGCCGCCTTTTCCTTGCTGTACTTGTTCCCCAATCCTGGATTCATTTTGGCAACTTCCTTCGTCCTCCTTTCCTTCTCCTTCTTCCTCTCCCTCTGCTTCGATTTCTTCTTCCTCAAGTCCCTACCCATATCAGTAGAAGACCTTTCTGATTTGCCCACTATATTGCCTCTGCTTCTGCCCTTCACTTCTTCTGGTGCCAACAATGCCGCATCACTCACCGCAACTGGAGCAACCTCTTCCATGCTAACTGAAGGCAGGTTATTTATTACCTTAACTTCTGCTGTCGGTTGTTTCGGTGTGTAATGGAAGTTGCTCATGGCCTCCAGTTTAGCAAACAAGGCATCCATTGACTTCCGTATTGCTTCATGTTCCGGATTTTCTTGCTCTGGAATTTCCTCCCCATCCTGTACACGCTGCTGCTTCAAGTATTCCTGCTCATACACTTCAGCCAATGTTGCCTTGCTCTTCTCGTGGTCCAACACCAATTGCTTTTTGTACTCGAAGGGATCTTTGACAGGCTTAAGCTTTCGTTCAACATCGTCCCATGATTTGTCCTTAATTCTCTGAAGAATAATCTGCTCTAATGTTTTTGTGGTTTCTTCTGTTATGACTGGACGCTGCCTCGAGGCATGTTCAAACTGGAGTGCTTCTTCTAATAGGGTATTTTCAGGACGAATTGCTGCAGTCACTTCACCTTTAAGTTGCCATGGCTTCTCAGACAGCGCCTCTTCTTCGAGTGATTTTATTCGGCTTTGTATCCTCTCCTGACGCCGCTCAAATGAGGATTTTGGACCCTGCTTGGCATCACCTGTGCCATTCTCATCCTCAGGTGCATCATAAAAATCGTCATAGTTGCACTCTTCTGGTTCTGATTCATCTCCAGCAAAGTGGTTAATTGATTCAGCATCACTGTCGTCTTCATTTTCACGCTCCTCATTTTCCAGAAACTGTTCCATTTCTGACAATTTGAAAAATTTGTCATCAACTTCTGATGCTTTGGATGCCTTTCTAGGTAGCTTGATGGGCTCTGGAGCGTCACTGCTACTACAGTCTTCTTGCTCTCCTTCACTTTCATCACCAGTGTCACTATTTTCTGTCACAACAAGAGAAAACAGAACAGAAGTTTAGGGGAAATAGAGTATTGCGGCGGCATCCGGATTCTCACCCGGATTCCCAGCCAGTCCGTCCAGCCCACAAGGACAAGTTCATCCGCAACCAGGATGCACCCTTCCAGACTTTAAGCCAGAACAAGGATGTGCCCTTATCCAGTTGCCTTTGAACAGGAACACTAGCGCCAGGGAGCATATACTACATAAGAGGCGCAAACATTCGATTTTTTTCGTCTCTCTGTTTATGGCGTTGTCAAGGCTGGCGGCCATCTTGACGTGTGTG
>JYFJ02007903.1:0-14053 GCA_000934665.2 Catajapyx aquilonaris
ACCCTATTTATGTGCAATTAATTTATATTTCGTCATTTCCATATTCTCAACTGGGAAATATCAGGGTGAGCGAATTATTTTGGGTTTGGGCAAGTAGTTTCTCTGTTTCCATTTGCATTCAGTATGCACACTTTTTAATTAAGTGAAATAATAAATACCCTTCTGAATAAAACATTATTGCATTGAACATAATATGCCCTAAAATGAAATAACAAATCTGCATATTTCTCATACCACTGAAACATTTGCAACTGTCTGATATTGCTACTGAATATCACTGAACAATGTTAACACTCTTCAAATGAACTGACAAGATTGCCATTTAACATACTGTACATCGCCTTCAAAATTTTCACTAGCAAATTTGTCATCTGGTAAATGCTCAAGTGATACTCTCAAGTTTTGACAGTATTTCATAACAAGACTCCCAGCCTTGCTTTGAACATCACTTCAGTGACTAGATGTGGAAGTCAAGTTGTCCTTGTATTTAGTTCCTGAACTCAACGTTACAGGTGGGACCAACTTCAGTAGTTCACAACGCCACTATTACACTTCAAGTACACTTCAAATTAATTCCATAAGCTATCCTGTGTGCGTCTTCAAATGCCGCGCTAATTTCCAATGGGATGGAAATGATGTGGAGCAGTATTCACAGGTGAAGTGTAATGCTTTCCCAATGTGCGAGATCTTATGTCGTGCAAGTTCACCATGATTGGAAAAAGAACTGGGGCACACTTCACAGCTGAAAGAAGGCTTCCCTCTGTCCAGCTTCAAACGGTACCCATTTGGTAATCCACGAGCGCAGAGTTCGGCCGGATGCCTTCTCCTACGCACCCGAGCTTTGAATCCATGCAACTGAAGAGGATCATGCTCCACCTTCTTAACAGGTCCACTGTCTGGCAATAGCACCGACACCATCATTTCCTCTTCTTCAGCCGACATCAGCTTCTCCCATTTGTCATCTCTGGAATCCTGGTGGGCTTGTAAATCACCTACAATAGGCTTAAACTCCTTAACCTCTTTTGGATCAATATCTGGAACTTAAGAGCATTAAAACATTCAATTAGTCACCATACGATTGTCAGCCTTGCTTCTGGGGCAACATGAGTGCAGCCAAAATTGTGCATGTTCCGTCAGTGTTGTGCTTGCCATGTTAAACCCACCTTCTGCATCCCTTTCTTCCCGATCCTCCTCTTCAATCCCACAGCTGCTGAGTCTTGCCTTCTTCTTAATAGAGAAGGCAGCCATTGTTGATGTCTTCACACAAAAGTTCCACACCAGAGGTCCTCAGTGGCTGCTGTTCTCAATACAGTACTGTAATGTGGACTATGACAGGAGGAAGGGAAAATAAAATGATGACCAGAAGTATGAACATATTTCCCATTTATTTCCATATCCAGTCCATAACACATATAAGTTCTGTACCTATCCAAACACAAAAAGGATCCACAGCCAACCATTAACCTGATATTAAATGCAAGAGCAGTAATCTGAACACAAGTGATGTTAAGTCAATCAACAGAAGATTCTTGAGATATATAAGTTCACATCTGGAATACGTCATAGAGGAGAAAGCAGTCTCTTTTTAGCCACCCCTTTCAATTCCATCTCCATTACCTACCATGCCGCAATGCGCTCCCTCTCCACTGTCATCCATCACTCACAGAATTTCCTCTCCGTTGCCATCATTACTTCATGGTGATCCCGCTCCATGGCCATCAGGGCCTCATGGTGCTCCCTCTCCATCGCCATCTGTGATTTGTGTAACTCCCTCTCCATTGCCATCTGTGTCTTATGGAACTCCCTTTCCCTTACCAAATGTGCCACCTGTGCCTCATACAACTTCTTCTCCAAGGCACGGCGTACGTCTAAAAGGCGCCTTTTCTCTCTGATCTCCTCCAGATTATCCCTGTGTTGTTTTTCCAGGTCCAGGATTTGTTTCTGGGCAGGGACTGTAGTTTCCTTCCTGGTGTATGGTGCTGACCCTGGTCAAGTGTAATGTTAAGGGTAGATATAACTTTGGTGGGGTATAGAGGGTAGCTCAAAATGTTCTGATCAGTATCACATATTTATCTTGATGTTGTTTTTTTTTGTTTTGTTTTGTTTCTAGACACTTTCTTTGAGTGAATTTTAACCCAGTTATGCCAGGAAAAGTTTTTGTTGAATATTTGAACTTTTTTTGTTTCTATTAGTTCATATTAGTTCCCAAAACACAAAAATCGAGGTAAAACATTTTTCTGTATGCTTGTTTGCAAGAAAATGGCAGTTCCCTATAATTATGGGATGCTAGGAAAATGTAACCTAGCATGGCTAATTGGCTATAACAGTTGTTGATTACATTACCATGGCAACAGTGACATTCAGCAATATCCATAGTTTCATAACATCACCAATGATTGATTGACTATAAAATAATCAGTAGTTACCAGAAGATCCATCCTTGTGGCCCTTTTGTTGCTCCTTGGTCACGCTGGTGTTCCTCGGGATAGGGTTCATTGTGGATGGGCTTGGGAGAGTCTGTGGAAGGGACCTTGCATGGGAGGATGGAGGAGATTCTGAAAGGGGTGCTGCTAAGACACATGCAGGGGAAGCTGAAGCTGCCACATTAGTGTCATCTTCCATCTCTTCCTCGATAACTGGATCACTGTCACTGGATCCACGTCCTTTCTCCTTTCCCTTGGGCTCTGAAGCAACCTTTGCAGTGATCTTGACTGTCAGTGGGCTGGATGGTACTGAAGATTGGGGCTGAGACCTCTGCAATTGAATGGGATCAGTGTAAGTGGCAACTGCATTCAGCATAATCACATTTGAAGTCAGGGATTCATAATGAATGATGACTTAAAAAATTATGCCAGCAGTGGCATTAAAAATGGCTTAAAGTAGTGATGCACAATGCAGGGGGTCTACACTGACTGTGAGTTTACAGATGTCTCTAATCATCTGGGGATACATTTAACCACCCCTGAGTGATTAGTTAATCTAAATATCAGTTCCTGAGCCCAAACAACATAATTTAAATTAGCGACCATAGGTAATTTGCAGTTCGTATCCATTTTTATCCAGTAGTATGATTTTCATGGCAAAGAATTCCAGCCACAAAAAATTTGCAACTTACTTAGTGAGAAAACCATGTTCAGTCATGTCAGCATAATGTCTTACAATAGCATGCTTGGATATCTTATAAGAACATGATTAAGTTGATTATTTTAGTTAACATTAAGTCATCTCATGTGAGTACATAACAGAGAACGTAGTGATAAACTAACATGGAGTGCAAGTGAGTCACAAGCCTCCAAATGAAAAGATGGTTCTTCTTCAGCCTTGACCTGGACAACCTCACTGGCACTTGCTCCAGAATAAGCCAGGTACACTGGAGGCATGTATTTCACCTGATCATTGCAGATTTCTTCTGTGGTAATGGTGTCCTCTGGCTCTTCCTCCTCCACTTCATCCAGATCCATGCCTCCTTAAAGAGATTTTATAAAAACAATAAGAACACTCTTAACATTTTTGATGCAAAGGTGCTTCACAATTCACATGACATGTGAATTTAGATCATGGTGGATTCTATGTCATATCTTTCACTACTACTTGCCCAACACAAATGAAGTTCGCCTAGCATGAAAATCACCTGCATGTCGATGTTACTAATACGAATTGCTTGAGAATGAATGATGTTTTAATCACACAACTTATATGCTAATGAGCCACATGGAAGAGCAATGTTGTTGGGGCGAGATATCAATGCATTTGTCAGTGGAACAAGAAGAACAGGACAGTATTTATTTAGCGCGCCGGGGGCAATGGAGTTCGCCCATAGCCTTAAACACCCCACAAAGTTCGCCCCTGTTAAATACAGACTGATGCGGTTGTGCCAGATGGAAAAAAAGTGCAGGTCTCTTGTCCTGCACCACAATGCCATTATTCATTGCACTGTGTCTGAAAATAACAATCACGGAAGGTGGTAAGCCCATTCCTTCAGAGGTATGCAAGGTGATATGGAAGAGCTCTGAAGAAGGAAAGACTTGCTTGGGAGAAGGAATGGAAGCATTGGGCCCATCGTCGGGCACATCAGATGTGGAATTAGTCAAGTTTGGCGATGAATTAGTCAGTACAGGGACATCCATAATCGAGTACTGCAAGCAAAGTAAGAAGCGTACCATCCCAATGTCTCACTAGAACAGTCAAACATGCACACAGCATTATGGTGTGGGGATGCATGGGTAGTGTCAGCCTTGGCAACTTTCATGGCATCAATGGCACCATTGATACAGCCATGTTTCAGGAGATTTTGAGAGACCATCTGCTGTGTGTGCCCTCAATAGCAACCTTACATCTGGATGTCAGCGTAATATTTCAACAGGACTTTGCACCATGCCAAAGCAGCAGAAGCAAGTGGCTGGCAGACGAGGGGACTGACAATCTACTTGGCCATCTAGTAGCCTGGACCTCAATCTGATTGAGACAGACTGGAAAATCATGACGAAGGTACAGTACCGTTCATAAAGAATGGTACGACTCTACATGGACGAAATGTTTATTCTGTTCCCAACCCCTGGGTCGCCAGCATGTTTTTAGGGGTCACGAGGAAGTCTGAGAAGAGGGAATCAAAATATAATAAAAAAGAGAAGAGAAAAACAAAGCTACGTAGAAAAATTTTAGGGGGGAAATTCACATCAAATCTACGTAACCATTGCACCGTGTTGAACATTTTGGTCATTAAAATTTGTATTAAAAAATCGGGATGGGTCATACGAGTCACCAGAGGTCCGGACAAGGTTGTCCATAGGGTTTTGTCGAATTAAGGTTGGGAATAATGCTCGATAATCAGGAAAAACATTTCGTCCATAGAGTCGCACCATTCTTTATGAGCGGGACTGTACTTTGGAGGAAACACCCTTGCACCAAGGCATAATCACTGAGGACCAAACTACGGGAGGTTTGGGACAGCATCATTCCAGCCGAGTGCCAGAGCGAATTGAACACAATGTCGTGTTGTGTGGAGGCCATCAATGCTGCCCATGGCGATGTCACCTGCTTCTAGGCGAACCTTGTGGCGCGTTTAGCACTCTGGGCGAACTCCATTGCCCCCGGTGTGCTAAATAAATACTGTCCTATTCATCTTGTTCCACTGACAAATGCATTGATATCTTGCCCCAACATTGCTCTTCCATGTGGCTCATTAGCATATAAGTTGTGTGATTAAAACATCATTCATTCTCAAGCAATTCGTATTTGTAACATCGACATGTAGGTGATTTTCGTGCTAGGAGAACTTCATTGGTGTTGGGCAAGTATAACTCTTGTGCTAACTAGTAAACCAGATGGCAAAATTTAGCCAAATAAACATATTTCTTGCACATTTTGGAAAAATGGCCTAGTTCATAAATGAAAATTCATATGATCTGAAACAAAAAAAATCAAAACACTTTTATGAATGCTACATTTTAAGTCACAAATACAGCCTCAACAGTGACTTGGTCTACATCTGGCTCCAGAAACACCTTGACTGACTGGAAATCAGTGCAAGCGAATGAGTGCATCATACAACTGTCCATGTGGAAATGCAGTCGACACTAGACACAACATACTGTAAGGGACCACGGGTATCAGTATCCTATAACGGATGTTTCCGATATCCAAATACGCAAGCCATATATGGAAGTGTGCCAGGGCTAGCATTTCACGTTGGCAATAACTGTGGTTTGCTATATCCAGAGTCAACTGTCACATGTGCAAACATGAAAGCTCCCAAGTATGTAATATTTAAAATGCACAGAGGTGTATCCTCAATGAGAACTCCTACCTTGCATTGAATGATCAGCGCAATTAAGCGTAGCTTCCATGGCAGGTTTTTTTGCAGCTGAACCACGGCTAGCCAGCTCATTGTTACAAGTTCCTCGCAACAGACCTTGTATCAGGTGGTGTTTCCTTCTGCGAACATTTTCCTGATCTTCAAGCTGAAAAGAAAGTTCGCATTCAGCATGGATGTGGCTCTCGAGTCACATAATGATAATTTAATGAAATTAACTTACTCCTGCCTCATTATCTATCGCTATTGGCCTCTTCCGTTGTTCAGAATCCTTCTGTCGCCGCTCTTTAATGGGTAGGCCTACTAAAAACTGGCCATTTTTCACTCTGCCTCTGGCTCCTCCGGCACGCTCTTCAGCAGCCACATCCACCTCATTCCTAACATTTCCTGGCAACATACCTGGTATCACGTGTCGTCTCTTCCCGTAATTATGCCTACCGTAAGCATAATCATGATCATTAAACTGAAAAGAAAAGCGTGTCACTCAGCATCTATAACGACTCATCAAATGAGAATTTTACGAAATTAACTCACTCTCGTCTGCTCCATCGTCCTCTTCGGTTGTTCAAAAACCTTCTGTCCCCAAGTCCCCCTCCAAAGAGACCCTTTTGCGTTTACAGACTGACCAATATTCGCTCCGTATCTGGGCTGCATGGTCGCATCGTCCTTCAATTTGGCTGCCATCTTTAGGGGGTAACAGCGCCACAAGCCGTCAAGCGAGGCATCCAGTGAACTAAGAAGTTATTCAGCCATCCGAACGCGTCCGGATGAAGCAGCCGTCCGAACGCATCCGGATAAAACCATTGTTTTCTCACGTGTGTCGACTGGACGTTTGTGAGACGTTTGTGAGACATTTTCTGCAGATCAGAGGTAGGTTGGAAGAGCAGCTTGTTCACTGAAGGTTTAACTGCAACTGTTTTGTCACCAGGTAGATAGACATGGATGGAGTTCACTTCCCCCAAAGCAAGCCGTGGGTGAGTGCGGATGTGGTGGAGTTTGACAGGTATTTCTTCAAGTTTATGGAGGCGAGGGAAGAATTTAATGATGCTGAGAAGTATTACGGGGAGGCCATACCGGAATGGCTGAAGGACGAAGAGGGTAAGACGGTGACGAAGAAGTTGGTTGAGTACATGGATGTTGACCAGCTGCGACCCAACCCATACATACCCGTGCCTCGATACACCGTAGAGGAGATCAATGATTCTGCTGTGTTGATACAGAATAGCAACATTCCAACAGAAGGGAAGGCAGCAGAACTTAAAACTTTGCAACTGAGGAAGAGTCGGGACGATGAAGAAACCACCATGAATACGAGGTATCTTGGAGATCTACACTTAACGACTGTTGATTATGTTCTGGAATCACAGCTTCTTGAAATGGAAAATAAGCCTCCTCTAAATGAATCTGAATTAATATTCAGCATATATGTGTATGAGCCTCTGCAGAAGTATGGGACTAGGTCGAGGACACCTTGCTTACTTTGCAAGCTGCATGTGCTGGGAAGTCAGACCTTGCGTGATGTGCAGACGGCAATCAAGTGTGCTCAAGACCTGGAAGTTACAGAGGACATGTCTGAGAATCCAAAGGGACCGATGGCAAAGACAGCCAGGGAGAAGGAAAACTCAGCATGCTTTTACATCAATGGTACGTTTTATGTGGATGAACGCAGGGAAGCTGGAGTGAAGTGGCAGGATCTGAGTGCTCCATACATCAAGTGGGCTTCGAATCCCATGTTGGGTGTGGGGCCTTTTTCTAGAGCTTCTATGGAAGGTGTCACATTGAGTAGCCTCAAGGTGCGACTGGGATATCCATATCTGTACATGCACCTAGACGTGTGTGAACATTTGCTGATTATGGCAGACGTATGGCTACACAACCCTACAGTGCAACCTATTGCACATAGTGCAGCTTATCCCCTCACTGTGCGCAGACTAAACCAGTATTCATTGTATTGCATGATTTGTGAAAAAGTATTTGCCAGATGGATCACATGGGGAAACACCAGGCTTCCAGATGACCCATTTGTCTTTTGCAATACTTGCTTTTTTGCTTTTAATTATGATGCGGAAGGGAAGAAAGTAGGCAAGTTCACAGCTTTTCCATACTTTGACGTACATGCCCATACTTTCTAATCAAGTGTTGTGTCAAGCAAGGCAAGCATAAGGGTAACGTCACATGCTCTGATCAAAATGTTATCCTTCTACAATCACACTTTTTTGATTCATGTTTCCAGGTTCTGCGACATTTTCAATGACGTAATGCTGATTGGGGAATTACACCTTTTAAAATTAATGATTGTCACCTTAAAATCTGAAATGTACAGTGGGCCCTCCTCATTTGCAGGTGTTGTATCTCAGAATCCACCAACCACGGATCGTAAATATTCAGGGGGGAAAAATGGCTTTCCGAGAAGCAAGCCTTGACTTGGCCATACAAGCACAATACAGTATAACAACTATTTACATAGCATTAGGTATTATAAGTGATCTCGAGAAGATTTCAAGTATATAATTATGAATACACTACACCATGTACTTAAGCATCAGCAGATTTTCATGGAAAATCCTTGAACCAATTCCCTATGGATATGGAGGGCCAATTGTACCGAAACACAGCTTGAATCAATAAAGAGTGTGTTACGTTAGAACCTGCTGCCATTTCCTAAGTTTTAATGGCATATTTTTCCCCCCAAAGGTGGCATTTTGGTGGTGTAGTGCTGAAGTACAATACAACTTCCATCATTGTAAGTATCACTAACTTTCAGGCATGTGCCGCTTTTCATTATCATTTACGTTGCACATCAGGAGGTTGCACAGGATGTTTGGTAGCCTTGTACTTAGCCATCAATTGAGCCAGGTTGGTGATGGCAAGGGACAGTTTCTCAGCTGAGGCTGCCTGCCTCTCTGAAGCCACAGTCACCCTTGTAACAGCTACAATGTCTCTCTCTAACAACTTAGTCTTCCCTTCCATTAGCTCAGTCTGATTCCTTGATTCAGTGACAAGCAATTCCACATGATGACTCAGCTGATTCCCTCCATTATTCACAGGATTTGAAACTGAGCCTGCATCAGGCTCGTCACTCGTTGATACCACTGCAGGCGATGTTGGATCTGCATCACTTGGAACATCACTCGTTGATATCACTGCAGGTGATGTTGGATCTGCATCACTTGGAACATCATCTTGAGTCCATGTGACATCTTCACGCGATGTACCACAAGTTGAGAGTGCGGGAGTCTCTTGAGCCACACCTGCAATATTGCACGTGCCATCAAAATAATGCACTTTTAAATACAAAACAAATGAACTAACTGGGACATTCATGCACCAAATATACTGTATGTTGCCTTACTTGCAGTATCACTTGTTGACTTCTTTTGCTCATTGATCACAACTGGAGTCCTATTGGAAGTTGCTCTTGGTACGGCACTACTTGGCAGTTCAGTTTGAACATTGTCCAAAACTGGGGTTGGATTAGCTGTTGTTTCTGGTGAAACATTATTTGTCAGCTTTTTTTTCAGCTTGTCCACAATCATTGATGACCAACGCCGTTGCATCATCACTTGAGCATTTCTCTGCTTCTGCTGCACCTTGTCCACAATTGATGCTGAATTGGGTTGCATCATCACTTGAGGAGTATTAGCCTTCTTCTGTTGCACCTTGTCCACAGTAACAGCCTTCTTCCGTTGCACCTTGTCCACCGTAACAGCCTTCTTCCGTTGCACCTTGTCCACCGTAACAGCCTTCTTCCGTTGCACCTTGTCCAGAGTAACAGCCTTCTTCCGTTGCACCTTGTCCACAGTAACAGCCTTCTTCTGTGGGATCTTGTACACAGTAATAGTCTTCTTCCGTTGCACGTTGTCCATAACTGATGCCGAATGATTTTGTGTCACCATTTCAGCAGTACTGGTATTTGCCTGTTTCTGTTGCACGTGGTCCACAACTGAGGCGAAATTCCTGGGGACATGATAAAGTACTTATTGTATATATTTTGTCATATAATTATCCCTTACTGCCACATTAAAAGCAAAATGTGGGACGGTAACAAAATAACCAATTTCCATCTAGACATATTGCAGTAAGAATTTGGAAGAAAAGTTGGCTTCCACCCTCATTAGAGGACGTTCCTGCATCAAGAAATCAAGCCCTTTGCCCTTCTGTACCGGGCAAGGAAGATCATGGAAAAGAGAAGCAAATGCTCAATGTGTGATGTCATTCCACCTTTCATTGTCAGGGAGCCAAAATGATTCTGGTGTTGCTATGAAATTTCTACTGATACATCACGATGGATAACTTGAATCTCTACGACTCCTATTAGAACCAGTAGTATCAACGGTAACTCACTGAAAACTACGTTCCTCTTGAGGATGGACTTCATTAGTTTTCCTTTGTTTGGATATTACTATATAGGTAATTCCGCTGCCATTGCCTTGCTGGGCCTGACTCTCTTCCCCATGAACCCTTTTCACTGGAGAACGGCTGGAAATGTCGGTAGTTCCTCCTCCTTTTCGTTGAGCGTTATGCACTAAATGATCTATGCAAATCTTGATTGGTGGTGCAGCAGGAGGTTCAGAAGGTTTTGGCTCTGACCTCTGTAAAAAATGCGACACAGTAAGTGGCAACAATGAACTATTATAACTAGTAGTGGCCGTTCATGGCTATGTTTGTTAATGATTCAACTTGGTGAATCATAGTTTATAATTAATTACAGCCACACTAATGAAATGATATTAATGTTTTCAATTTATATAGGTTACATGTACTGGCTCATTATTTTTAATAGCTTTTACGTAATGAAAAATTCACTTTTACTATTTTTAAAGAGTTCCACACCATAACCGTTCCAGTGAGGTTTTTTTCTCCACATAATACTCGTATGTCATGAGAAGTCTCAATCCTCTGAGCCCTAAGATGTGAGGCCCTGTATTCTCATTTACTTTGCAGTTTGAAGAGGGGTAGTAAACTTACTTGATTAAGTGCAAGTGGATCAGGAGCAGGGACGCAGAAATTTGGTGTCGCCAGCATTTCTTCTTTTTCAACCTTCTCTTGCACTTCCTCACTGCAACTAGCATCAGAAGAGGCCACATTCAGTGGCACAGCAATGGCCGGATAATTAGAGCTGATCACATCTTCACTAATGTGTTCCTCTTCTTTTTCAATCTTCATCTGAACTTCCTCACTAGCTCCAGAAGAAGCCTCATTCAGTGGCACGCCGATCACCGGGTGATACCTGCTGGTCTCATCTTCGCTTATGTATTCCTCTCCTTCTTCCTTCACTTCTATTTTCAATTCTTCCATATCCATGCCTCTTCAAAAAAATCTTCTTCTTCTTCCAAATAAACAAAAACGGACATATTATGCACCACCATTTTAATAGCATTAAAATAATTTCCTTTTCCCATTTTGCCAAATTTTCAACTTATTGCTGGTGGAATTTTCAGAGGCAGAAATAACTACATGTAAATGGCAGGTGCAGCAAAACTGATACACTCTTGTCCAAGATTGAACTCTTGCTTCGTCCTGGAAGAGGATTTTCAATCTATTTCTGAGCATGTGTCACTATTGGGCTGGGCTTCACAGAGAAACTGATGGTAATGGGTTGTTTCTTATGATCCGGCTGAGAGCCTAGACATTTTCTATTCAAATGACACATATCAGGCCAGAGGACACTACCTGACTGCTTTTGGTGTGGGTTCAATCAATACAGTGAAACCTGCCCATTACGGACCCTGGGTATAGCGGAAACCTATCCATTGCAGAATGTTTTCCGGGAACAGGCATACATGCAGGGCATGAAATGTATTTTTTGACAGATATAAAGGAACCTGCCCAACACAGAAACAGAAGGGATTTTTGTTTCCCTTCAAAGAAAGTCCCTCTTCATAACGGAAATCAAAAGGATCACATTATCTCCTGCGAGTCACAATAATAGAAACTACAGCTGGGTTCACTCCCGATCCTCCCAGGAGGCATCTCAGTAACCCTTTTCGGACCGTCCTTTAACCATACTGTGTCTCCTAATTGCTGGAATTGCTATTGGCCAGTGGCCTTGAAGATATTCCAGAGAAAAGGGGACTATTTTTGGTTGGAAAACGGAGATGACGCTTGTTGGGGGGGCCAAGAAGATTCATGATTCTTAGATGCCCTGCCTTGAAGTTCACTGTTCAGTCCAATTTTAAAATGTCGGGGAAAAGGAAGGGGTTGACAAAGGCTCAAAGTATTGCTCGTGTCCGGACAGACGGTCCGAAAGAGCAGGCAGAATTAACAGCCCAAATTCTTGGTATGGCAAAACTTTTTTTTTTTTTTACGTTACCCCGTGCTAGGGCCATGGGCCCTTATAGGGGGGTGGAATACCACCATCTCCTTCAATTTTCTAATTTTTCTCCCAACTCCGGTGCAAGGATGAAAGGACATGGGGAAAGGATAGGGATTTTTGGGGAGGGAACATGAGTGCAAGGTGCACGTCTGAATAATGGGCCATGTGCTGTTCCCCAGGAGGTTAGGTAAAACTTAGTATTTCAAATGGGTGGCTGGAAAGTTTCCGCAACAGGCGCAGAATTTCGCGGAAAAAAGTGTGTGGTGTGTGTGTGTGTGGTGAACTGATTTTACACCATATTGAAGGTAAGGTGCTTATTTTTTCTCTCCCCATTTTCCTCTCTTTATCACTGGCAAAAAAACTTATTAATGTCCTTGATCTGAATATAGCGGAAGCCTGTCCATTACGGAAACCTTTTAGGGTCCCGTGCCATTCCGTAATATACACAGGCTTCACTGCATCATTTGTGCAGAAAAAAATACGACATAGATGATCATAATCCTAATAAGCCCACTGGAATGAGTTGACACCCCGAGTGCGTAACAAGAAATTATTGTTCATCAACTGTGACCCAAACTGCCACAACCTTGGGGATAAACTCACGATGCTGCCATTGAACACAATTTGTATATCAGTTGCAAGAAGCCAACATATTTTTGCTCACTTTTTCCAAATGTCGATAAATATTGCAACAGTATATGTCTTGTTAAGCTGCGTTTACATGTGAGCGATTTGACATGCGAAGTCTTCGCTGAGTTATAATATCGCTGAGTAACACGAGTAACCAATATTGAAAGTAACAGTCGACTGGTTACTTGGGTTACTCTGCGATGTTATTGCTCGGTGAAGACTTCGCTGGTCAAATCGCTCATATGTACACGCGGCTTTAAGGATACTATTTGCAACAGAATTACACTTACTCCGGTCACTACAATCACACGTCAGTACACTACAATTGAAGTGGACAGAAGAAAGTTCTGGTGCGGTTCTAAAATCACGTGCAGAGAGGCCTGAGGTCGGACCCGATTCTTCCTGTCAATATGTCCATGACATCTGAAAAAAGAGCACTTCAATTACCATACTGATCTTCACCATTACCAATAAGACTCATAAGCTGACACCAAACTACTCTTGATGGACTGTATATACATGCGATTGTTGTGCATGCATGGTGGTCCACTACATAATGAATCATGTCCTATTCATAAAATGCAGTGGACAAAAAACTATGAATCTGTTTGGACTGGTTTGTACTCAAGTTTCCAGCTGCACCAACTGGATCCAACATGATCATCTTCGGCCTATTTGTTTCACACCCATACAAACCCAACGCAGGACCTTCTCTGCGGGAACACACTGCATACCAATGGACACGGAACGACCGAGGCAGACCTGTTGTGACCACCGGAGATGACCAGGAAACCTTCAGGAAAAACCACTACCACACTTAAAAAGTGATCAACAGGAGCGGGTAACAGCGCCTCTCGCCAGTCCAGCGGGAATGATTGGCGACAGATCAAAAATGGCATTGCTGTGTGGAACGGGTTAAAATTCAATTAAATTCGTGGTTTAAATGGTTCCCAGTACAAATTATACAGTTAGGAATCGCCTCGGTGAGTTGGCTGAATTCTTCTGGCCTAACTTTATGGGCAATTGCCCTTGTGTCTTTGCAGATTTTGTACAGCTCACATTAGGCAGCAGCTGATGGCCATGTATGCCCACTTTTGTTGAAGCTTTAACTTATTCAGTGGGACCATCCTGGGGATCATCATCAGTCATTCAAAGAGCTAATAACGGATATTAGCTCTTGGTGATTGGCGTTAGGTCAACAACAACAACAACAACAACATCACGACATTTCCCTATGAGGGGTAGTCAGCGATGAAGGGAGACGCAAGCTAACCCAATATATGAACTAATAAAAC
>JYFJ02007904.1:0-14044 GCA_000934665.2 Catajapyx aquilonaris
AGAATAATGAGGATAATTGATATTGATTCAGGTGTGTCCATATTCATATGTGGCTACGGCGACAAGGTGACTGTCACGGTCCACGGGGACAGAGGAGTGACCAGTGGACGACGGAATTTGAAGGCCATTGGTGAAGTGTTTCTGAAACATGTGGAGACATTTGCGGATATGTTGGGGGTATGGCAATGCAGCATTTAATAATGGTGGTGATGGCTGATGGTGAACAATATGAATATTTGAGGCCTAATATTACTGTAGGTTAATAATAGAAATTTATGCAAGTATATTTGCTCAACCCTTTCAAAATATTATGCTAATTTCTTTTCACAGGCACTGTATTATTTTCTGGATATAAGTAAAATCCTCATACTTAAGAACTGCAGTACTGTACAGAGTACAAACAGTACATGCGGTACTGTACTCCTCAATATTAATAGTTTCTTCAATAAGCAAGGACGTCCAGTGCTATTTGCTATATCAAGGTCAGGCAATATCTGAAACGTAATAGGTATAGGCCTAGATGCGTGAAATCATGCCCTAATCATGTCTACGTATATCTAAACAGAATCGGTCGTACATCGATCGTACAGTACAGTACTATAATTATCAGCATTATTCAATCGTATGATTTTATTTTCTTCGAACATTATAACTGCAATTCATACAGCAAGGAGATAATTATTAACATATTATTTTCTATCTGCAGCTTTCAGACACTTTATTTCGAGAAGACCACTTGTAAAACTGAAGTTTCATTCTTGATAATCATAAGATTTGCGAAAACATTTCCGTGAAAAGAGTGGCACTGCTGCTAGTAAAGTATTTCCTTCATAAAGGCTGCAATTGCAAGGGACAACCCAATGGACAGGACAATAAAATGACCCTGCAACCTGTCGAGTGAAAACACCACCCTTTCTTCGTCAACATCAACAATTTGGTCCCTTCTCCTTGCCTCTGCAGCATCCAACAATCTTCTGTGCTCCAGGAGCCTCGCACTCTTCTCGATCAATCCGATGCTGTTGAAGATTTGCGACCAGTAGTTCCAGTTCTCTGAATAAACCATTCCTTTTGGAAGTATAATTGCGTCATACACAACAGCTGCGTAATCGTGGGATACGAAAGCAATGTCCTGGCCATACACATCCAAACCATTCAACGACTTCTTTAACCACCTCGACACGTCCATGCAGACTTTGTCTTCAATGATCAAGTCCCGGTAACATTCATCCCAGTCTGTTACAGGTTCTATTCGGTCACATATACTTCTGAAAGGGTCGTTCTCATCGAAGTCAACACTTCCCTGAAACAACACGTAAGTCTCTTCTGGCATTTTTATACTAAAATTAGAATGCATCAATTTCTCAAAGGTGTCGGGGACATCCTCTCTCGGGGGGAAAGTCAGAAGATCATACAGTTTGGACAGATAGGCTGTGGTTATGACTATGGAAAAATAGATCCAGAACATTGCCAAAACCTTCGATGCATGACCATCAGGTAACGCAGCCTCCTGTTCTAAAGCTAATTTTACGAGGTAGTTCAAGTACGAACTAAACGATTTAAAATAACTGGCCTTGTTCTGAAACGACTTCTTCGGATGTAGTTTAGAAAGCACTACTAAGGTGACACTTGAAATTAACAATGATGAAGCAACCAAACACCACGTGCCGAGAGTGAAGGGCAAAACTACAATAAAAGCATTTTTCATTTCTAGTGGAGTTCTAACCAGGAATGTTACCTTGTTAGACGAAAAAGGAGCTATTAACTCGCCAACCGCATTTGTAAACTCTATTACTGGGACTGGTGTGAAGAAATGTAATCTTCCTCGTATTATATCGTCCACAAGCTGACCTATCGCGGACATGTTGCTAAGCACTGAGGAGAGACTGACCCGAGAGACGTTCCAAGTGAAGTTGAGTGCACTTCCCAAGAAGCACAACTGAATGTTCCTGGATGTTTCATTGCACTCCAAATGACTCTCGTGAAATGAGTTGAGAGATTTCAGAAATTTCCCGTGAAAGTCGTTGGCCGTGTCCTTAAACATTTGTCCATCGACAAGTTCCTCGTACTGTACCATCGTCGACTGTACAGTTGGGTTTCCTTCGTTGCAGAAATAGCAGACGGAATGGACCAGCAAAGAACTGTTTTGAACCGACGTGAGCATCACTTTGTACTTGATTTTGGACAATGGCTGCTCCAGAAGGACATTGATGTCCATGTCATCCCTCATCCACAACACAAATTTGTCCATAGTATTTTTCACCACCAGGATGGCTTCTTGTTCCTCCAAGATCTCCTCCAGGAAATCTTCGTAGTTGGACGAACATGCCACTACCAGATGCAATGCACACTTGGCCATCTTCTCCTTTGGGTCCAGTTCTAAACCGGTCTGGGATGTTGACTCCTCAGGATCGCAGGTCCAAGTGCTGCTGGCCGAGTTGGACTTGGACAGAAGCACAGGTCGTCCAAGAAGAGACATGTTTGTCAACAGAGTCTCGAGAGATTCAGGCAGAGCACCTGCAACATCATGATGCACAACCAGAGGACACTCCACTAGTTCATCCTCCTTCAGAAGGTTCCACATTAACTGCGTCTGTTCCCTCCCATCTTCACTGCCCTTCAAGTGAATCGGTATGATACCTGACACCATTGCTAGTAACAATGCTGGTATGTACCATGTGAAAGTGATCGGCATTTTTATCTGCAAATGATGCGACTGTTGCGGCTATCTCGGTGGCTACACCTTTGGATATACACAGACTTTCGAAGCACGTTGTAAAATTATCGTCCTCAAGAGACTGGACATTAAGATATGACAGTTTACCCTGCGAGCAGCCGTGCTCAACTCTGCGACGTGGAACAAGAAGTTGGCATTTTCCACCTTCACTCGCCTACAATGTTCACCAGTAAGGAACATTTCCTTTCCTCGTACGCTCAATACCTCCTTTTGTCTAGCCCTTCAAAGGTGTTGCTTTGTCATTATTTATCCATACTACAAAATAGCCTACTCATATAGCATAGCCTTCGACTAACGGAATATAGAGGATCGAACTATTAGTATAAAGATGTATGTGTCTGATATATAAATTTTTAGCTTAATTAATGAATCTAATTTTTTTAAATAAACATTTTGAGTCAGCAATTAACCTTTTTTGCTTGAAAATTTTAGCCTGTGTTCAGTAACAACCTTAGCAATCAAATTATGCTACTCAAACACTTCCAGTGCCATTTGACCGTCTTATAATTATGTTAATTTTGTGATATTGACCCTAATAACATAGTTATCTCTGTCCAAGATTGCCACTGAAATATTATTTTGACAGTTATATTTCACTGGCTGACTAACAGAATACCCGCTATTCCCATAGGAATTACATAATGGATTCCGTTGCCATGGAGACCCGTTGTCATGGTCATTAGAAGCTATAAAACTAATACAATTAAAATTAAAATGGATCACAAAAATGATCCCATTGCTATGGGTAACTTCGTTGCCATGGAGACCCACGGGGGCAGGGGAGCGGTGGGTGGCTAGAACGGGACAAACAAACGAACGAACTTTGCCCGATATAAATGGCGAATGAGGCAAGTTATCTGTCAATCGTTACATGCTCTGAGGTGTGACCTTTTTCTCCACCGTATTTATGCATGCTCTATGATCATTCCAGTGCTATTTGACCTTTATATATTATTTATTCCCCTCTGTTGTGAAGGAATCAATGTCAGACCAATGAGACAATCTGAAGCGTAACAGTTATAGAGGCGAATATCTAAACAGAGTCGTTAATAAGGCTTATACTTTGTACAGTGTATAGGCTGGTTCCATATCAATTCAGACGGAGGGTGGAAGTCGTGGTTTTCGATTTTGTTGCAAAAAATACATATGAACCGCATTTCTAACTGTAGTCCCAGAGTACAATCAATGTTTTTTTAATCAAATTTATTTGCCGAGAAAAGAAATCCTGTTGTTCGGAGCCAAAAATTGTTAATTCGGAATTTTTGCCCCACTCACAATCAGTCTGGTTTGAAAGCTAATGTATAAAAAACCTGATGCGTAATCGAAATGAAATTTTAAATACTATTTCTTCATATGGCCTGGTCCCAAATAAATATGCACAATGCCGTAATTTACTGGCACAGTCATCTTTTTTAAAAATTTCCAAAAATGCTTCTTTTGCTGGAAATCCACTTATTTTACCATTTATCGTGGAGTTATCATTTAAGTTATACAAATGAAACTTATCATGTGCAATGTAGTGAAATGGCATGTGTGAGGGACAAAATAAACGCATTAATATCTGCATTCAAAAAATAGATACACCTAGTCAAAGTATGGTATGGTAAACTTTGCCAGCTCCTACAGGAATCCAATCCTTCCATTATTGGTTTATTGAGGACGGATCTGCAGTAATGTCACGGATATACACTTCTCGTAACAAAGGGACATAAAAGAGGTTGTAATAATTATGCAAAGTAAGTAAATGTTTAATATCAGCGCAATAGATATAGCAGTGCAAAACTAATTATAATCTTTATTCCTTAAATGAGAAAGTTTAATCACGTTAATGCAGATGTATTAGGAAGTCTTTCGGTTATTTTCCACAAGTAATTTTTGATACTGACACATCAAAAGTGCAAAATTACGCTCTGCAGACGCTTTGGGAGACGATCAAATTCGACGAAAGTTAGCCACATACAAAAATATATAATTCAATTACTACGCATTTACCCCGGGTTTGGAATACATGGTTTGAAAGGGGGTCATTCTATACACGAATAATAATAAAATTAAAAAATGGCCCTTTTGAGTTAAAAAATGTATCTTTCAGGCATGTTTGCTAGGTGTATCTCTTCTTTGAATGCAGATAGTTATGATATTATTTTGTCCCTAAAAGATGCCCTTTCACTACAATGCACATAATAGGTTTCATTTGTATAACATAAATAATAACTCCCCAATAAATTGCGTAATGAGTGAATTTCAAGCAAAAGAAGCACTTTTGGCAATTTTTTTGAAGATGATTGTGCCAGTAAATTACGGCATTGTGCATATTATTTGGGACCAGGCCACGTGAAGAAGTCGTATTTAAAAATTTCTTTCGGTTTAAGCATCATTTGGAATGGAGCAGCTGCCTACGTAGGTCTGAATTTTCGATATAAAATAATTGCGAATGTATAATTAGCAACCGAGGAAAAATTGGCAAAAATGCTGTTTTACGACATTTTCGCAATTTTCGCAAAGAAAATTTATTGCAAAAAATATTTGTGGGCAAATTAAACATATAGACTTTCAGTACAACTCATACCCTCTCTACTGATCAGCTTTGAAGTCATAGGTTAACAGTGGAGCCATTGTTGAGCATTGTTAACTTCGCAATACATGGTTTGGAAGAAAATAATTTTCTCAAAATAGCCACTGGATAATTGAACACCTATTTATTCCCGGGCAGAGGAACATCTGAGGCATACACCAGCGTCTAAACGTCTCTCCTCCCGAGGTTTATGATCCCGATTTGAATTTTATTACTTACTCGTTTCCGGCGCTCTCCATGGAGCCCACTGACCCAGTCCCACTTCTCATACGTAGCATCGTGTACGGTACATTTGGTTAGAACAACTTCTCTCGTACATGTAGGCTACTATGATACCTTGAAACTTATATTTGATACTGGTTAATGCTATGTGAGGTCCAGTGAGGTCAAATCAGGCATAGAGGTATTGGAAATTCCTACTCACATTTTTCCAGAAGTCGTCACACCAAATGTTTCGCTGTTCTTTGCACCGTAACCTGGCCACGGTTCACGTTACAGTAATAGTTATGAACCGAGTCATTCAGTCTTGGCCATCTGGTCATTAGTCAGTGGGCTCCACGCATAGGGAAACGAGTAAGTAATCAAATTCAAATCAGGATCATAAACCTCGGGAGGAGGGAAATTTTTACACTGGTGTGTGGCTCAGATGTTCCTCTGCCCGGAAATAAATTGGTGTTAAATTATCCGATGGCTATTTTGAGAAAATTATTTTCTTCCAAACCATGTTTTCCGAAGTTAACGATGTTCAGCAATGGCTCCACTATTAACCTTTGACTTCAAAGCTTAACAAAGCTGATAAGTAGAAAGGGTATGAGTTGTACTCAAAGTCTACATGTTTAATTTGCCCACAAATATTTTTTTGCAGAGAATTTCTTTTGCGAAATTTGCGAAAATGTTGTAAAGCAGCATTTTGCCAATTTTTTCCGCGGTTGCTAATTATACATTCGCAATTATTTTACATCGAAAATTCAGACCTACGTAGGCAGTTGCTCCATTCCAAATTTGGGTTTTGTGTAACGTATAGGAAAATTGGTAAACGCGTCCCAAGTTTAGAAAAAATGAACTTCCAGAAATAGCAGATTTGGTACCCCTGTGGTTATGATATTTTCCAAGGCAAATAAAAAATGACACGGAAGAATAGTCAGTGTCATTCTTGATCATTTCCGCAGCAGTACCTCGTGTAATTTATTCGTAATAATCGGAGACCAAGCCCTGACAACTTTTCTGGATCTGGCCTGATCTGAAATGGAATAAATTGCCCAGAAGGTTACACATGAAACGCGCTTGTTCAGTTCCTTTCTCGCAGTCCTCTGTATATGAATAGATTTGTGACATTTCACCACTGCCATCAGTAACAAGAGAGACATGCAGCAGGTGATAGGGATCTGCATAATTACTCTTGTGGCAAACACTTTGTGACAAAATGTAGCTACATGCACCTTACAAAGAAGGTTGTCAAGTAATCTTCCTGACGGACCACTCTGCAAGTTCCCTTCGATCTGTCTGTCTGTAATAATTATTCGGTAATTGCCACCTTGCGAACACTCACTATCTCTATTAGTCTGGGCCTCACGTGGTGTTGTTTCTATCTCATCATAAATTTACTGTATAATAAACGTTTATTCAATAAGCAAGGCAGTACCATTTGACCTTAATATTTTATTGACAACACTATGGTGTGGGCGAATCAATGACAGGAAATCTCTAAAGCTCCTCAAAGCAGAGTGCTCCATTGCTTCTGTGTATTATACATTAATTAATCCATAAAAATGAGGATATTTCATATAGATTCAGGTGTGCCCATATATTCACATGTGGCTACGGGGACAAGGTGACTCTCATGGTACACGGGGACAGAGGAGTCACCAGTGGACGACGGAATTTGAAGGCCATTGGCGAAATGATTCTGAAACATGTGGAGACAATGGTGAACATGTTGGGGGTATGGCAAAGCAGCATTTAATAATGGTGGTGAATGGTGATGGCTGATGTTGAACAAGTATAGGAATATGTGAGGTGTTTAATAACTGTATAATAAACATTTATTCAATAAGCAAACCAGTACAATTTGACATTGATATTTCATTGATGACACTATGGTGTGAGCCAATCAATGTCAGGAAATATCTAAAGCTACTCAAAGTGGAGCGCTCCATTACTAATGCTAGTAAAGTATTTCCTGCATAAAGAGTGTAATTGCAAGGGCCAACCCAATGGACAGGACAATAAAATGACCCTGCAACCTGTCGAGTGAAAACACCACCCTTCCTTCGTCAACATCAACAATTTGGTCCCTTCTCCTGGCCTCTGCAGCATCCAACAACATTCTGTGCTCCAGAAGCCTCGCTCGCTTCTCGATCAATCCGATGCTGTTGAAGATTTGCGACCAGTAGTTCCAGTTCTCTGAATAAACCATTCCTTTTGGAAGCATAATTGTGTCATACACAACACCTGCGTAATCGTGGGAAATGAAAGCAATGTCCTGGCCATACACATCCAAACTGTTCAATGACTTCTTTAACCACATGGCCCCTTCCATGCAGACTTTGTCTTCAGTGATCAAGTTCCGGTAACATTCATCCCAGTCTGTTACAGGTTCTATTCGGTCGCATATATTTTCGAAAGGGTCGTTCTCATCGAGGTCAACACTTCCCTGAAACATCATGTAAGTGTCTTTTGTCATTTTTATACTAAAACTAGAATGCATCAATTTCTCAAAGGTGTCGGGGACATCCTCTGTCGGTGGGAAAGTCAGAAGATCATACAGTTTGGACAGGTAGGCTGTGGTAATGACTATGGAAAGATAGATCCAGAACATTGCCAAAACCTTCGATGCATGACCACCAGGAAACGGAGTCGCCTCTTCTAAAGTTACTTTTACGAGGTAGGTGATGTACGATCCAAATGATTTAAAATTACTGGTCTTGTTCTGAAACGACTTCTTCGGATGTAGTTTAGAAAGCACTACTAAAGTGACACTTGAAATTAACAATGATGAAGTAACCAAACACCACGTGCCGAGTGTGAAGGGCAACACTACAATAAAAGCATTCTTCATTTCTAGTGGAGTTCTGACCAGGAATGTTATCTTGTTAGACGAATAAGGAGCTATTAACTCGCCAACCGCATTTGCAAACTCTACTACTGGTACTTCCGTGAAGAAATGTAACCTTCCTCTTATAATATCTTCCACAAGCTGAGCTATCGCGGACATGTTGCTAAACACTGAGGAAACACTGACCCGAGAGACGTTCCAAGTGAAGTTGAGTGCACTTCCCAAGAAACACAACTGAATGTTTCTTGATGTTTCATTGCACTCCAAATGACTATCGTGAAATAAGTGGAGAGATTTGAGAAATTTCCCGTGAAAGTCGTTGGCCGTGTCCTTAATTTGTCCCTCGACAATTTCTTCGTACGGTACCATCGTCGACTGTACAGTTGGGTTTCCTTCGTTGCAGAAATAGCAGACTGAATGGACCAGCAAAGAATTGTTTTGAACAGAGGTGAGCATCACTTTGTACTTGATTTTGGACAATGGCTGCTCCAGAAGGACATTGATGTCCATGTCCTCCCTCATCCACAACACAAATTTGTCCATCGTCTTTTTCACCACCAGGACATTCACTTGTTCCTCCAAGACCTCCTCCAGGAAATCTTCGTAGTTGGACGAACATGCCACGACCAAATGCACTGCACACTTGGCCATCTTTTCCTTTGGGTCCAGTTCTAAACCGGTCTGGGATGTTGACTCCCCAGGATCGCAGGTCCAAGTGCTGCTGGCCCAGTTGGATTTGGACACAAGCACAGGTCGTCCCAGAAGAGACATGTTTGTGAACAGAGTCAGGAGATGTCCTGGCAGAGCACCTGCAACATCATGATGCACAACAAGAGTACACTCCACTAGTTCATCATCCTTCAGAAGGTTCCACATGAACTGCGTCTGTTCCCTCCCATCTTCCCTGCCCTTCAAGTGAATCGGTATGCTACCTGACACCATTGCTAGTAACAATGCAGGTATGTAGCATGTGAAAGTGATCGGCATTTTTATCTGCAAATGATGTGACTGTTGCGGCTATCTCGGCGGCTACACTTTTGGGTCTACACAGACTTTCGAAGAACGTTGTAAAATTATCATCCTCAAGAGACTGGACATTAAGATATGACCGTTTACCCTGCGAGCAGCCGTGCTCCACTCTGCGACGTGGAGCATGAAGTTGGCATTTTCCACCTTCACTCGCCTACAATGTTCACCATCAAGGAACATTTCCCTTGACGTTTCCTTTCCTCGTACGCTCAATACCTCCTTTGGTCTAGCCCTTCAAAGGTGTTGCTTTGTCATTATTTATGCATACTACAAAATATAGCCTACTCATATAGCGTAGCCTACTACGAACGGAATATCGAGGATCGAACTACTAGTAGAAAGATGTGTCTGATACATAAATTTTTAGCTTAATTAATGAATATAATTTTTTTAAAATAAACATTTTGAGTCAACAATTAAGCTTTTTTGCTTGCAAATTTTAGCCGGTGTTCAGTAACAACCTTAGCAATCAAATTATGCTACTCAAACACTTCCAGTGCCATTTGACCTCCATATAATTATGTTAATTTTGTGATATTGACCCTAATAACATAGTTATCGCTGTCCAAGATTGCCAGTGAAATATTATTTTGACAGTTATATTTCACTAGCTGACTAACAGAATACCCGTTATTCCCATAGGAATTACATAATGGATTCCGTTGCCATGGAGACCCGTTGTCATGGTCATTATAAGCTATAAAACTAATACAATTAAAATTAAAATTAAAATGGATCACAAAAATGATCCCATTGCTATGGTAACTTCGTTGCCATGGAGACCCACGGGGGCAGGGGAGCGGTGGGTGGCTAGAACGGGACAAACAAACGAACGAACTTTGCCCGATATATATGGCGAATGAGGCAAGGTTATAGATCTGTCAATCGTTACATTAGACTAGTACAATTTTGTGAATAATGGCATTATTTCTCTTCCTAGAAGCATTTCGGATAACATTTTGGCAACATGGCCAATTCTACTAATTCGACCGTGCTGAATCCGAAAATCAATGTTGCCAATCTCTATTTTGACCGGAAGTGCCAAATCTCGTGCCAAATTAAAGATGGCGGATATACATATGTGACATATGTACAATTTTACTTTTTTGACCAATTTCCGTGCATAACATTTTTGCAACATGGCCAATTCCACTAATTCGACCATGCTGAATCCGAAAATCAATGTTGCAAATCTCAATTTTGACCGGAAGTGCCAAATCTCGTGCCAAATTAAAGATGGCGGCTACATATGTACAATTTTACTTTTTTGGCCAATTTCCGTGCATAACATTTTGGCAACATGGCCAATTCTACTAATTCGACCATGCTGAATCCGAAAATCAATGTTGCCAATCTCTGTTTTGACAGGAAGTGCCAAATTAAAGATGGCGGATGCTGATATAAGTCGGGCCATTTCACCTTTTGCCCAATTTTGATGCCGTGAAACGCAATATGCTCATTGTCTTACCGTTTGTTTTTGAGAGATATTACTTCTGCGCAGTGCCTCATGTTGTTCATTTTATTCGTGATCTCATGAGTTGGAACAACTTGCATTACATAGTCACATTCTTGTGAAAAACTCAGCACCTTTAAGGCATGTACAGAGGTTTCACTTAGACTTAGAGCAACCCGTTTTACAGCGGCAGACCGCAATTTCTGCGCATGCTTTAGGGACAGGAGGAATAGTTGTGAGAATGGGGAGATATCCTTCATCGGAGTCCTTCCAACCACATGCCAGAGGGGATGGTAACGCAGGCTCAGCTAGATGGGCATTTTCAAGGGGGTAATCACTCGACTGAAAAGTGTACACTGGAGTACCAAATTCAAGGAGTACCACGGAGTAATAAAGAGTGAGGTGACTGAGGAGTACCAGGGAGTACCACTCCCAGGTGTACACCGGAGTACCGAAGTGATTACCCCCTTGGGCATTTTCCCACACAGCGGTTTGCCAATGGCTACGTTTGATGTGCTGATGGACTGCATCGGTGGTGGGTGGCAGAACCTCCGGTTTCTTTACTTTACCAAACTTCCTGAGAGTTGTGAATTTGACTGATGTACATCCAAAGATATCTGCTATATATTACTCTAGATACATAACTCGCTATCCCTTTCCATATAAGCAAAGTGATGTCAATCACGCCCATCAAAGTAAAGATGGCGTCATCGTTACTTTGGGCGGGGCGGCCCCTGTGCTGATGGGCGGGACCGCAGTGGGACGTTTCCTGGGGCGCGGGGCATCCCTTGAAGATGCCCAACTACGTACAGGCTTACTTTTTCTTAGCAGTTATGTATCTAGGGGAATATAATTTTATAGCAGAAATCTTTTGCGTAGTACATCAGCATCCGCCGTCGTAAATTTGGCACTTCCGGTCAAAACAGAGATTGGCAACATTGCTTTTCGGATTCAGCATGGTCGAATTAGTGGAATTGGCCATGTTGCAAAAATGTTATGCACGGAAATTGGTCAAAAAAGTAAAATTGTACATATGTAACATATGTATATCCGCCATCTTTAATTTGGCACGAGATTTGGCACTTCCGGTCAAAACAGAGATTGGCAACATTGATTTTCGGATTCAGCACGGTCGAATTAGTAGAATTGGTCATGTTGCCAAAATGTTATCCGAAATGCTTCTAGGAAGTCACTAAATCGGAAAGTGTACTAGTCTACATGCTCTGAGGTGTGACCTTTTTCTCCACCGTATTTCTGCATGCTCTATGATTATTCCAGTGCTATTTGACCTTTATATATTATTTATTACCCTCTGTTGTGAACGAATCAAGGTCAGACCAATGAGACATTCTGAAGCGTAACAGTTATAGCTAGGCGAATATCTAAACAGAGTCGTTAATAAGGTTTATCAAGTTTCTTATTGTACATTAGCTTTCAAACCAGACTGAGTGGGGCAAAATTCCAAATGATCAATTTTTGGCTCCAAACAACAGGATTTGTTTTCTCGGAAAATAAATTTGATTAAAAAAAAATTAATTGTACCATGTGACTACAGTTAAAAACGGGGTTTCGTATATTCTTCGCTATACAGGGTGCTCAAAAACTCGCGGAAAGTGGGCACGTAGCCTGATAGGACTTGCAAAACTAATATAGGGATGTGAAAGTAGTTTTGGGCAAACTTGCATAGTTTTGCGTACGACGCCTTTAAGATTTCGGGAGTTTCATGACGTCACATCCGCCTGCTCACAGGTTCTGGAGGTTCTGGAGAAGTAAGTGGATTTGTTCAAAATTCATTAAACTGATATCAAATGAAGTAAAAAAGACTAGAAAAATGCAACTATGAAATTAATACATTCGTCTCAAAAATGTAAGCAGGAAAACGAGTGCCATTCGTTCTATTCGTCGCATGCTCAGTCACATGTCCATGAATTTGGTCTCCGATAATATATTAGTGATGTGTTGGAGTACTGTCAGTCATATTTTGTGTCATGAGTTGTAACCCACGTAAGGTTTAATATTCTATTCAATTTGAAACCAGTTGTATGCATGGTTGCGACAAAATGTGAGGGATCATTTGTAAATAGGGCTGTGCGATATTTCGATATATCGACTGTCGATACGATGTTTTCCTAATATCGAAGTTGCTATATCCGACCCTTGGCATGTTCGATGTATCGAATATCGGTTTTCGATATTTTTCGATGTCGGTTCGATGTCGGTTTTCGATATTTTTCGATGTCGGTTTGATGTCGGTTTTCGGTATTTTTCGATGTCGGTTTGATGACGGTTTTCGATATTTTTCGATGTCGGTTTCCGATGTCGATTTTTCGATTTTCGATATATCGACTTCGATTCGATATTTTTTAAGTATCGAAAGTCGATATGTAATTTCGGATATCGCACAGCCTTGTAAACACTTGGTGCAGCAATGTAATACATATTTCTCGACGTATATCAGTCTGTCAGTCCACTTGATACCAATGCAAATCTATGCGGAGGCCTCGACATATGCCCCAGAGGAATGATTAGGGGTAGTTTTTTACTGTGAAGGTCATAAGCACATTGGACGTGATTAATGGGGGTGAGTAATAGAGCATTTTTCAATGATATGATTTTATTTTGTTCAAAAATTATAACTGATTCAAGGAGACAATTATTACACAATTTTTCTCTGCAGCTTCGAGACAATTCACTTCGATAAGAGTACACGTGTAGGACTAGTAAAAATATTCTGTCATTTACATGATAATCATAATATTTGCGAAAGTATTTCCGTGCTAAGAGTGCCACTGCTGCTAGTAAAATATTTCCTTCATGAAGGCTGTAATTGCAAGGGCCAACCCAATGGATAGGACAATAAAATGACCCTGCAACCTGTCGAGTGAAAACACCTCCCTTCCTTCGTCAACATCAACAATTTGGTCTCGTCTTCTGGCCTCTGAAGCATCCAGATATCTTCTGTGCTCCAGAAGCCTCGCCCTTTTCTCGATCAAACCGATGCTGTTGAAGATTTGCGACCAGTAGTTCCAGTTCTCCGAATAAACTATTCCTTTTGAAAGGAAAATTGTTTCATACACAAGAGCTGCGTAATCGTTGGAGATGAAAGCAATGTCCTGGCCATACACATCCAAACTGTTCAATGACTTCTTTAACCACCTGGCCCCTTCCATGCAGACTTTGTCTTCAATGATCAAGTCC
>JYFJ02007905.1:0-14031 GCA_000934665.2 Catajapyx aquilonaris
GCAATTTCAAAATTCAATTACTCTTGAACCACACATTTCCGCACACTAGGAATAGTGTCATTCGACTCAGCTCATCGAGTAGATTCAGAAAATGTATAGAAACCTGCAAGATTTTTGCGGCTCTAAACTGCACCCAAGCCTGAGGGAACCTCAGATTGGTCAAGCAAAAATGTCAAAATGATAAGGTAAAAATATTTATTAATCGCAGGGAAAGCCGTGCACTCAGCTGATAATGGACGACAACTACGGATATGTCGCCTACATTCCGGTTAGGAAGGAGTCTCCTTGGTCCAGAGCAATATCACGGGCCTCTTCGGCTCACATAGAATCAGACCTGGAGCGATGGTGGACCCACCACAACATCGAGAGGCTTCGGCTGTCTGAACTTATAGGTCAAGGTGGTGGCAGCTGCAGGCCACAGGAGGAGAGGTCACCTCTGACCCTGCTGCAACTCTGCGGATCCTTCCTCCTTTTAATTGCAGGACTTTGCCTGGCTGTTGCTGTCCTCTTATTGGAGCTAATTGCTACAATTATGCTTGTTGCACCTAAATCCAGCCGACCAATCTACATTCCATAATGTTGTCTCGGATAAAAATCAATGTTTTGTTGTTGACTTTAGTTTCGGCCCTTCCCGCCTCTGAGCGCTGTTGCCGCCCAACCGCGAAATATAAACAAATGGCCGAATGAACACTGATTGTTTAGTCACCGAATCGGTCAATAAAGTTCCTCACATCAGTGCCAGGCTCGGCTGAAGAAGGTCTTCCCGCACAAACCAACAACACGGGCAGGCATATCGATCAAATACCAGACAAAATTCTTGCTGGACGTAATGGAACTTACATACTCCGCAATCAAGAACTCACATCATGTCAGGGAAGCGGTGTGTATTCATTTCATTCTCTCTTTTTTTACTGAAATAGGTCTGTCCAAAGACAGCTTAAATTCATGCAAATTATTAACTCTAGACATGATCATAAAAACACTCTAGCGGTTAATGTATTGTTATAATGGATAATGGATACCCCGTGATAGGCCTCCTTGGGCCTCTTCTGCGGGATCATATTTTCGTCAACCGTCTTTAATAATAATTGGCTGCGCTGTGATGGATTTTGATAGTGGGTGGAAACGGGAAACTTCCGAGAAAACCCACGCGAATACGGAGAGAACCCATCGAAACTTTAAGTCCTCCGTCCGACCTGTGGATCGAACTCGGGACCTTAGAGGTGGAAGGCTGCGGCGCTAACCACTACGCCACGCCAGTGTTATGAGAATGTTGCTTGCAAAATCTATCCCGAGAAATTGGTTCTTTTTTCTCATTATTCTGGATAGGAAAAATAAGCTTCATGAAATGGTATTTGCTCAAAAAATCTTAAAGGTATTTTAATATATTAAAATTTAATAAAGGTATTTTAATTAAAATTTACTAAAGGTATTTAATTTACATGGTCATTTACAAATGTTTAATTAGGAAACGAACTAATTCAAGGAAATGGTTGAGTAGCCTAAGGGATTTTCTTGATTATCTCTGTAAGCGTTAAAAGTCGAGATTGTAACTATTTTATGTAACTAACTGACACAATATTTCAAATAAAAAAGTGACAATCTCTATTTCAAAAGGTTGATAGAAAAAAGTGACGTAAAATGAAGATTGATCTGGCACTGATTCTCTAGTCTATAATATGTAGCCTACCACTAATGCTGTGTGCTTCATGGCTTGCTGTACTTGATTATAAAGATAGTATGAAAAATGAATTAAAAAGCTGCTCTCACATCCTTTGTTTATGTTATTACTACACCACAAATTTTCCAGGATGAAAAACGAGAGGCCGCCCGCAGGAAGGCACTGCTGTGTCTGGTGCACCAATACCTTTGTGACGAGGGATATGGCCAGTCTGCTTCTATGCTCTTGTCAGAGGCAACACACTTTGACCTCACACAGCATTCTGTCTGCGACAACATTGATCTAGACACTGTCGTTCAGGACTACGAGTCCTACTACTACGTCCGCTTCCAGAAGCACCCGAAGCTGTTCAAGCGTTTGGCTCCACAAGATGTTCAGAATAAGCCACCTCCCAAGAGGAGACCGCCCCAGCTACAACGCACGGAGCGGGTGAAAGGAGTCTCATCAGAGCCAAACATAACGGAGGAGATGAAGAAGGCAGTCAACACCGATCTGATAATCAAGTCAGCACTGACCAGCCACGGAGACACTAACGTCGATCTGGAAGACGTCAGGAATGTTCCACTTCTGAAGTCCTTGAATGGCTACACCGCAGAGTGGCGTGAACTTGCTCAGTCCATCCTGAGAGAGGTGTGCACTGATCCACCAGACATCCAGTGGAGCGACATTGCTGGACTCGATGAGGCAAAACGACTGGTCAAGGAGGCTGTGGTGTACCCTAATAAGTACCGTATTGCTATTTCATTATTATTAACTCAATGATGTACGTTTCAAATGTATGTTTTGCCTGTGATGCAATTGCTGCGATTCTTCTCAGATATCCTGAAATATTTTCTGGAATCCTTACTCCGTGGCGTGGCCTGCTCTTGTACGGCCCTCCTGGCACTGGGAAGACCCTCCTGGCCAAAGCAGTTGCATCAGAGTGTCGTACCACATTCTTCAACATCTCCGCCAGCACTATCGTCAGCAAGTGGAGGGGAGACTCGGAGAAGCTAGTGAGAGTTCTGTTTGACCTGGCTCGCCTGAATGCCCCTTCGACCATCTTTCTCGATGAATTGGACAGCTTGGCCTCACATCGGAATGGACAGGAAGAGCATGAGGCTTCCAGGAGAATGAAGACCGAACTCATGGTGCAGCTCGATGGGATGGCACGGTCCAACGACAGGGTGTTTCTCCTCGCTGCATCAAATCTTCCATGGTGATTGCTGTAAAAGTCGACTGGATAGTCAAACTGAACATTTCCCTTTACCCTTCCCACAACATCATTTTTCTAGGGAGCTGGACCCTGCAGTCTTGCGTCGTCTGGACAAGCACATCCTGGTGGATCTCCCTAACATCGACGCCAGAGAGGCCATGTTCTACCACCACCTGCCGCCACTTCTCACTCGATGCCCAAAGACCTTTCTGGCGTTGAACTGCAACCTTGACTACAGGAAACTGGCAGCCGCCACATCTGGATACTCTGGCTCGGATATCAAGATGGTCTGCAAAGAGGCTGCCATGCAATCTGTCAGAAAGATCCTTGCCCATCTCGAGTCATCAGAAACAGGTTAGAAGCCCTTGTCACAAAATATTAATTCATTCGCAATATCAATCAACAAGGAGAGTAGCTACACCCACATTGCCATTGTTACGTTAATTGGGGCTGGCTGCACAATAAATAATACATTATCAAATGAAATGCATCATGTCCATGTGGCATGAAGTAAATTGTAGAACAAAAATGTCAACAACTTTGTAGCCAATCTTATGTAATTTATTTGGCAGTGCACTGGGTGAATTAAGTACACTTTAGAGTAGAATACTGATTATACAGATTAAACACTCAAGACTCTTCCGTAAACTGTTGAACAATTCCAAGTTTGGTTTGTCCATAGCAGTGCACAGTGGATGTGGTGGCCTGCTGAAGCTGGAGACGATTGACATGGACGCAATCCACAAGGCACTGCACAGGACCAAGCCAACTGCTGCTCATCTAGTCAGGAAATACCATGCTTGGCAGGAACACTGTGAATGTCTTTGAAGTAAAAATGCAAGGCACAGAAGGCATTTAGCTTCTGATGCATGTGCACCGTGTATACTACTGCTGTCTGTCAACACTGCCAATTCTTTTACAATTTATACATGGAAATCATAGTGGAAAATTGGCTCAAATTGTGCAAGATGGTTCCTTTTCATTTTTGTCATTTTTATAATTGTGGGCAAAATGGGACGTTCCATAGTAGTAAATTTTAACAAAAGTTAGTGTCAAACATGAGCATGGATTAATTATTATGACTCAAGACATACATTGCTGCATCAAACATGTTCACCCAGACATACATAGGAGTCCGATTAATTACCATGTTACCTCTCATAAGCGGCATGCCCAGCATATGGTGGTATAACCAGGAGGTGGCCGGCATACCGCAATAAAACCGAGGTAGATTTCTGTAATTTTGACCTTGCCAAATTTTTTGGAATGCTTCTGATACCGTCCTAAAATAATGTTACAATGAAAATGGGCCAGTGTACAGCTGTGATAATATGCAAGTTCTGTTGCACGGTGCTTATAAAAAATGTACAGTGTGTGACCAATCCCATCGTCAGCCTGCTTTGACAGGAGAACCCCCTGCTTCAACATAGGCTACTGTATAAATTGAGATTATTGCCAGTGATGGTTTTACATAGTAGCACATGTAGCATGTGCTACGGGCCCCGCACTGACGCATACACTTGTACGCTGGTTATTATACATTTTTCGTAAGCATTGCAAATTATCTTGCACAGTACATTCGCATAATTTGCTTGAAAGGTCTGGAAGTATAGCTGTGTGGGTTTCACCGAGACTGGGGGGTTAAATCAGTGCCGGATATATTTGGGAGGGGTGTTCCAGTCCGTACCCCTTCTCCCCCACATGAGATTGAAGGAGTGAAAATTTTGGGACGAAAGGGACAAATAAAACCGGCCGGATTATCTTTCCGCGCCAAAGGGACATCAGGCTGGTGCCGTCAATTAGGAATTCCAACTTCTGGTCGAGGGTCACTATACAGGGCAAGAAATAAGAAGCCACTGGGGACAAGGGGCACCATCAGCATGCATTAATTTATTACTCTGACATATGCTGCTTCACCAAAAAGTTCACCTTGACATACGTATGAGTCTAATTAATTAACATTTTAAATTTCACGAGCTATCCTGAGTTGAAGAGGTTGCCATTTCTCTTTCAAAGTCCTGTTGGTAGTGGTGGTCGCTTGTTGTCAGCTGCTTCTTCCGTTGTCGCAGCCCTTGGTAATATCCAGTGTGGTATCCAGACATGTACCAGGAAAGCAGCATTGCGTTCAGGGCCTTTGTGTCCGGCATCATTCCCTCGTCCGGCAAGGCAGGGAGGGGAGGCGGGAGGAGGGAAGGAAGAGGTGGTGCGTAAGGCCGATGCACCGAGTGTGGAGCCTGGAACTTGTGTGAAAATGGGTGAGACGGCGGAGGTGGCTGAAAAGGCACCGAACAATTATTATATTTATCAACCGCACTTCCTGGTGTGAAAATTCAAACAAACCATAAAGGCCTGCTGATGCAAGCTGATAGGTGGGACTGGCGGAAGCCACGCTGGTGGACCATGTTTGGATTGCTTCACTTTTTTATCACCACTGTGTGATTTGTGTGACTTCTCCTCATGATATGGTTCAGACTGGAATGAAACATTAATAATACAGTAAAACCCTGATTATCCGTCACCCACAGGACTGGGGCATCGCCGGATAACCGAAAAGGTTGGATAATCCGAGGAGTAATAAAAACTTGAATAAACCGAGGAGTACGTTAGCAAGTTTAATCGACATGAGTTGCCACTAACCTCGTCCTCTGTGCGTTGCTTTGCTTCAGCCTTTTGGGCCTTTCTGGCCTTTCTTCCCTGCGATTCCCTCAGAGTCGATACGGACACATCCTCCTCGTTGTTGTACCCAACAAACCGAACCAAACCTGTCCTGCCATCCCCGTAGATCTCCTTCAACGTCCCTTCGTAGTACAGTCCATCTTGACTAAACGGAGCCTGGCAGGGCGCTCCTGCTTTCCACTTGAACTTGACGCTTTTGCTGGCAGGCTTCTCTTGCCTCTTGGCTTTGGGCTGCTGCTCGCAGGACACTTCCATACCCATGCGTCTGGCCGCCTCCTCCTTCGCCAGCCCCACAGCCCGGTCGTACGCATCAATCAACGCCGTGTCATCCCAGACATCCGAGTCATCAGAACCCTACGGACAGGCAGTTTGTGACCATTTAGAAGCCCTCCAGCGTCCCAGTATTGTGTGTGCCACATACCTGCCCCCCATGCTGAAACAGCACAGTCCCAGTCGACCCCTCCATTTCGCACGAAACTCAGGAAAAGAAGGAAAAAGAAGAACACGAGAAAGATTCAATTTCAATGAAAGGAAGCGTCGTGCGCCATGTTGGTCACATGAAAGCCGCCATCTTGAATAAAAAGCCGCTACGCTACACAAATCACTGCTACTTCTGAACATTCTTTAACAAATTTATGGGCAATAGTACGCCCGAGTACGCCGCTGTAAACGCAATATTTATGTGTAAACAGTACTTGATATTGATAGCATCAATTTGCGCCGAATTAACCCATCGGTATGTGCACAAAATTTGCTGCAGAGTGCTACTGTTATCGCGACTGAGCTATACCTGGCTATACCAAGTGGCTATAACTGCTAGAGTAGCCTGCTTCTTACAACTGGTTATAACCCGCTTATTTATTTAATAAATAAAACTCATTATTTATTCGATTGTAATTACATATGAGCGCGTAATTAGCATTAGAGTTAATTTTCGCGACGGTGGTTCCCCCTGTGGACGCGGCGGTGGAAGCATCGGCCATACTCGCATCTGGAGAAGCAGCAGCAGCATCGCTGACCGTACCCTCCGGTCAACGGGGGTCAAACCCAAGGGAGTCGCAGAGGGTCAAGGGTCACATCCCTGCCCCCGCCCTTCCTGGCCCCTTTCTTGGAGGGATGGCTTCGAAGGGAGGCGCAGGCAAGATGGGCACGGGGACTGGGCCAGGAGGAGGAGCTGCTGGTTCAGGTGCGGAGAACTTCTCTTCGAAGACGTCGAGGAGCGAGAGGTTCGCGCAGATGTCAAAGCAGGAGCAGCTGATCGAGCAGAAGAAGAGGGAGATCGAGGCCAAGATGATCGAGCAGAGGAGGAAGGACGCAGAGGCCACGCTCAAGAAGCTGCACCACGGCGGGGGGAGCAACACCAACGCAGCAGGAGCCTCGCAGGGGACAGCGGCAAACACAACCGCAGCCTCGAACGCAACGGTTGGGGATGCCGCTCCTGCCAAACCGCCCGTCAAGCGCCTGTGGAGAGGGTGTGTTCACCGCTTAACACTTTACATTGCAGCATAAACGCACTCGGAGCCAGCTGAACAAGCGACGATTAGTGGAATCACTGTAATACATAAAGAACAGGAAATGGAGGCATTTGTCACTGTCATTTTGCAGACAATAGCGCGGTGTAATTTCAGTGATGAAGTTACACGTTCGTAGGTGTCAAAATGTTGGTTATCCGTTGTCCCACTGGCCAAAAAGGGGGAAAAAGGTACATGTTAACTCTCAGAAACGACAGATGCTTCCAACATGTTGGCAGGAACTGGGGGAAAGATTAGATCATAATATAGTTTTGCTTCATTGTGACAATGCCGTAGGAATAATTCTTGTCCCAAGCCTGGCTATGCTAAATAGGCAACTACAGCGTAGCATCATAGAGTGGGGTGGCACTGCGCCAGTCTCGCTGACAACTAATGATTAAACGCTTCCGACGTAAATACCGTTCTATGGTTGAACAAAGAAATTTTTGGCAAGTATAATATGCAAAAATTGCAGTAGAATATACAGCGATGGAACTTCAGCTGCTGTAGGATGATTGTTTTCCCACCTTCTTAGTGACCACTCAATTGATATGCCAATCATGTGTGCTTTAAAACCGTTGATCTTGTTATACGTAATTTTCAACTGTCTTGTTTACTATTTTAATAATCAATCTGTTATTGTAACAAAGCTCCATGTACCTTAATACCAAATCCTGTACTCTATGCGCACCCCAAAAAAGTGGCGGGGTGGGGTAGTAAACAAAATGTGGTAAGCCGAAATCGGTGTGGTTCAGGCCTATCTGGTAGCGAAAGGGTTAATAAATTAAAATATGACTACATTGTGTATTTAGAGGGGCGACATGGTGGTCGAGTGGTTAGGGCCCCAGCTTTCCACCTCTATGGTCCCAAGTTCGATCCCCAGGTCGGACAGAGGATACTTATGTGGATAGAGTGTCGATGAGTTCTCTCGGGGTTCTCCCGTTTCCTCCCGCAATTAAAATCCATCACAGCGCAGGGAATGATTAAAGTAGGTTAATTAAAAAGATGATCCCCTAAAATTCCCAAAGCTTATCATGGGGTACCCATTATTATTATTATTATTATTATTATTATTATTATTATTATTATTATTATTATTATCATTATTATCATCATCATCATCATCATTGTGTATTTAGACCTCAGTCCAATGTGCTTTGATAAAAAAATTAAATTAAATTAATGTGAAATGGCTCTAAATATTCCTTCCTAAATAATGTGCAGATAATTTCACTTCTGCAAGACGTGAAAAAGTTTTAAAATCATTATGTGACAATTTTTTTTAATTAATTTCAATGCAGTTTTTGGGTTAGTGTGGCCCTTCCGGTTCAGCATTAAAATTAATGTCCAGCTACGTAACAAATTAGCATAGTGACAGCAATATTATTACCAGACCCCACAGAAATTCACTGTCCAAAATGTAATCATATTTGTTTCAGTTGTTACCTGTCAAATTAACTTTAACATTGGTGCCATCCTAGCTCCCTCGTTACGATTAATAATTATCAATTCTAAAGTCCCGATGATCTTAACGGAGATTTTTTTATCACATTTTGTTTACTACCCCACCCGCCACTTTTTGGGGGCGCCAAGTAGACTACGGGATTTGGGTAAGGTACCTGACTGTACACCTTTCGATGATAGACATTTTGTGAATTGGTGATATATATTTGTTCAATTTCAGGGGCTTTGATCCTAAATGGAAAAAGGAGGACACAAAGGCACCCAGTACGGCTGGAGCAGCCAATGCAGCAAGCACAGCAAGTAACGCAGCATCGTCTGTGCCATCTCTAGGGATCAACCTTTTTGTGAATGACGGGAGCTTCTTGGAGCAGTACAAAAAGATATCAGGTGTCAAAGGTTGGCTGAAATTCATGGCTTTTATGTGATTCAATATTACTTCTTTGTGCTGTCAGGATTGTAAAATTTTGGTTTATATAACATGGGTCTTCCTCTTCTGCACTATGTCAATTTTAACATTGAAATTGTTACATGTGTTTGATTGGGAACATATGTGCTGTAGCTTGAGAAGTGATTGATATATTATTTTGTATCGCGGCTGATTAGTTCCATCCTATCATTTTAGAGCCTCGTAAGAAGATAAAAGAAGAAAAGCCTGGTCCTAATGATGTGGGTCCCTCACATGCAGATGTGAAGAAAGAACTGCCTGGTACATGCAGCACATATTTATACATTATTCAAAGTGATACTGTGCCCACCCGCACCTCATTGGTACTTGACTATTTTTTGCAGAATCCCGAGACGTGTGGGAACCACCCAGTGATCCATTACGATTGCGTCTCCATCCCCTTTCAAAGCACAAGCCTCATAATCCCCCACCTTCTGCCCATCCTCATCCGCACAGAGCACCAAAGTGGTTTGATGATGATGAAGAGGAGGAAGAGCACCGTATGAATGGATCAGAACACCTCCCGCTCAACCCAGTGTCCATCAGACGTGGACGTGACCACATCCCCTTCATGGAAGACTCCCGCGTTGTAGACGCTACTCCTCCAAATCCATTTTTAGAGGAACGCCGTCCCTCTTCGCCTTATTCTCCAACACGTGCTGTCACAGAAGATCTCCCCGCAACCTTCCCTTTTCCACCGCCCATGAATATTGAGAAGATTCCCATCCCGAATCCAGGTCCGCCTGGTCCTCCTCATCAGCCTCCATCTCACCCTCATCTCATGCCTGTTGCACCACCCACGGCCGCTCCCTTACAGGCAATGCCTGGGTATGCATTCCCGCTGCCCCCTCCTCCACCGCAACAACCTCCGCCCCAAACCACAACTCTTTACGTCCTGCCACAAGCAATCCAACCGCCTAGTTACCTTCCACCGCAGCCACCTCCCATGGGACCGCCACAGTTCATGACGCAACCACCACCTCCCAGTTACATGCAGGGAACAGCACCTCCGCCACAACCGCAGATGGCACCGCCTCAGCAAGTGGTTCCCACCACAACCCTGGTTGTACAACAAGCGATATCGACAGTGCAGGTGGCAGGGGGAGCATACGTCGTCACCACACCAGGGATTCAGCAAGGTTAATGCCACAAATAATATCACGGCTCATTCTCATACCTGCAAGAAGTGGCGTTTGTGCCTATTTGCATAATTTCTGTGGGCATGAGAATAGGTCATTACTCTGTCTACTTTCAAAAGCAAGCGAGTTAATACGAAGTTTGTTAGCAGTAGGTGGCGGCACCACTGTGAGCCTGCCTGGCTTTATGCCTTCTGGTGGGGTGCCACCTCCGCAGGTCCCTGCTCCTGCTCCCCCTCCTCAGCAACCTACCCCGCAGCCTGCCCCTCCCCATCCTCCACCACAGTCCATGCAGGTGGCTGCCCAACTGACTCCAGCCGCTGAGCATCTGGCGCAAATGGTGGCGGAAGGAGGAGACGAGATTGAGGAAATGGCCAGACACAAAAACCAGGACGACCCTTCCATGTGGTGAGTCGAGGAAGAGACATCTTGAAATTATGATAAGCAAATGGCATGTAACTGGAGGTGCAACTTGCAGGTTCCTCTTCCACATGGACAGCCCGGCGTACATGCAATATCGTTCCCTAGTTGAGGGTACCAGGGCGAAGACACGGATGAGCAAGAGGCCTCCACACTTCCACGACATGATGGGGAAGGGACTGGATGATGGGAACGAGGCTGATGGAGAAGACGACTCTCGGCCTGGAGAGGGTCAGTATTCACCCTTCTATCCAACTGGCACGATGCCAGGACTCAACTTCGCACACATCTGCCAAGCTGGTAACCTTATTTGCCGAAAATGTGTTGGGGCGGTTCTTTTCCAGTATTTGTAGCTGGTTGCATGTCCAGGTCGTCACATGTATGTCATAGGTTGTAATTCTCATCCTAGGGAGAGAACAGGAGAGAAAGAAGAGGAGAAGAAGTCGGTGGGGTCCCGAGGGCCGTGCATCAAGGGTAAACATCCCGCCTCCTCCGCCTGGCCTCCCGCCTTCCCCAGTTGTGCTCCAACCTCCTCCGCAACTGACCTCCCTTCCCCTCCCGCAGATTCAGCCAAATCCCATGCCACAACCTCCGCACCCTCAACCTGGCATCCACCCGCACCAGATGGTGACGGGACCTCCTCCTATGCAGCTCAACCAGCCGATAGTGAGTGTTCCTCCACCCACGTCGACCATGCCTCCTGCCATGCCCTCGCTGGTTCCCCCGTCTTCCGTGCCTCCAGTGGCTCCGGACACCTTGGGCATCGGCCTGGGTCTGCCTCCCAACCAGCCGCACCCAATCCTGCTTTCAAAAGTAAACCGAAGCGATCCGCAACTCATCTCCTATGCAGTCAAGGTGTACGGATCAACTTCACTTACAGACGACCAGTGGAAGCAGGTTGAGGACCACTTCAAGGTCAGCACTGCAATTTTCTGGCAATAAAGTTTGCTTGGAATTTCCTGCTTGTTATTTTGTAGTTTGCGATATCCTTCTGCATGTATGCGAACTCTTGGTTTTGAGAAAAGGTGGACTCGCTGGTGACGGCTGCATACGATGCTTGATGGCCAGCCTTGAAATTCTTGCAAAGCTGCTTTTCATTTACCGTATTTGGCGGCATACATGACACTTTTTCCCCCCCAAAAATGGCCTTGCATCTTATATATGGAAAACGATATGTACTTATTTCCCTGAATATGATCCCCTGAAATGGTGCGTCATATGCCATCAAATTATGGATTCATGGCATGTGTCATGCGCTACAGAAGTTATAACCTTCTACCTGAACATTTTGCAATTGTCCTTTGCGTAATTGTCAGTAGTTTTGCATTCTGCTTATAACAACTTTCCGATTGACGCGGCCTTGCTATGCGTTGGACTCCAGGGCAATCATCTTGAGAAGCGTTTGCTTTTATGCGCACACTCATTTTACTTGCTTGCAGCTGAACTTGATGTATCAGGAGATGCTGCGTAAGCGGGCTGAGCTGGACCGGCTGACTCGCAAGGGCAAGTACAAGTACGACTATGACAGTGATGAAGAAACGGATGGTGGAACCTGGGAGCACAAGCTTCGCTCGAAGGAGATGCAGCTGACTCAGGAATGGGCCGAACAGCTCACGATCAAGGCTGAAGGGAAGCATCACATTGGAGACTTCCTCCCACCTGACGAGCTGGAAAAGTTCCTTGAAAAGGTAATTTTCAGCATGCCGTCCTGGATTATTCTGGTACTAAAAGTCCATGAATTTTGATTGCGCAGTACCGTGCCATAAGGGAAGGGAGGGATCCAGACTTGTCCGACTACAAGGACTTCAAGCTGACTGAGGACAACGTCGGATTCCAGATGCTTCAAAAGCTTGGCTGGAGCGAAGGGAAGGGTCTGGGGGCAGACGGACAGGGAATCACAACTCCCGTTAACAAGTAAGCGACCTTCAATTAGAATTAATGTTCTGCTTTTAAAAATAATTGGGTAGTGTTGAACTTATATGGCAGAAAAATTCCTGCTTTTTCTTGTGATTGATCAACTACGTTTGGTATACACTATGATCACAAATCAATTTGTTTTCAGAGCGTCCCAGCGCCCAGACAACCAGGGGCTCGGTGTGGACAGGCCAGATGATGTCCAGAAAGAGGATGACGAATACGAGGCTTACCGCAAGAGAATGATGCTTGCATACAGGTTCAGGCCAAATCCTCTTGTAAGTGTCTCGACTTACTTTCATACGAAGCGATGCATTGTCACTAATGGTGTGTTGTTCCAATTACAGAATAATCCAAGGAGGCCATACTATTGATAAGGCCTGAAAATGCGTCACTTCGCCAATCAATTTCAACCTGCACGTGTGAATGTGCACTTGTGAGTGCAAAGATGAGAATTGTACATTTTTCTGTGTGCATCTGCCTATGTGAAGCTCGTGCTTCCTTCCTTCCTTATTTTTTTTTTCTCCTTTTGAATACATGAACTCTGAATGTGATTTTATACGACCGTGGTGTAGACATGGACCATGATTTTCGTTGCTGATGTTTAATCACCCGGGCTAGTATTGCAACAGCAAATAAAAAACCAACACGTGGGAAACATTTTTTTTTTTTTGTTCTGGGCTCCTAGTTTCTCATTTATTAACAAACGATTTTAATAATGTCTAACGTTTGCAAGTCTGGGATGACTAGACAAATACTGTTGCTTCCGCTTGGGTTATTGTCAAACTCAAAACCGGTCGCCCAAATAATTTAAAGCTATAATACACATACAATACAATTTTGTTTCCTATCTTGACTGGCTTTGTTCAACAGGTGCAATCTCTCACGTTGTTGTCTTTTGGTTTGTTCGAGGATTTCTTCTTGTTTGCGGATTTTACCCCAGCTTCTGGCAGATGGCATCAGTGAACTCTGAGCACTTGCCCTTCCCTCCCAAGTCACCGGTGAGCACCTTCCCTTCCTTGAGTGTGGCCAGGCAGGCAGCCTCAATCTTTGCAGCATGATCCTTCATGCCCATGAATCTCAGCATCATGACGGAAGACAGCAGCAGTGCTGTTGGGTTCGCCTTGTCCTGACCAGCTATATCTGGTGCTGTGCCGTGTACCTTTTGGATAAAATAACGAGCCATTAGTTCCAACAGGCACATTAAAGCTCTGCAAAGTAATTCTCATGGATGTTAACAATTGTGTCTCTAAAAGGCTGGGAAATTACATACATCATGACTCAAATTATGGCATGGTTCATAAGTTAGCTCATATCCACATCAGGAAATTACTGGTGGGAAATTTGCATCTGCGAGATTTTTACAAATGCGGATGTGAGCTAACTTGTGAAGCATGCGATACATTATATACAATTAAGTCATCATATTGCACACTTTGACAAGGTGCTACTACCCAAATAACGTGTAGGATAACATGCGCTTCAATATATATATATTTTCTACGATCCATGTCACTCAGGCTCTATGTCCAAAAGTAAAAATGCAGTACACCTGTCAACTCATGATTAATTCAATCCATGTACAGTTC
>KZ539748.1:0-12165 GCA_000934665.2 Catajapyx aquilonaris
GAGTTTTTAGGATTTTGTAAGTCGGAAATGAAAAGAGATATGAACATGGAAGTAAGGGGGCATTATTTTTAATCGATTTTTATCTACCCAAATAAAAATTTTGAAGCGACGTGTGTTCACCAGTTCGAAGATTCGAGGGGGTCAAAATGACGTGAGTTGTGTCGGGTAAAGGTGGTCCGGCAGTGCGGCGAGAACTTGGCGGGGGCACTGCCGTGCCCCCTAATCTCCATCCTGTATCCCCAGCTTACCTACGTACGTGTACTCGTGTAGGGTGCAGCCTACAATACGTGTGCGTGGTTCAGATCGTTGTGTTCGTGATTTTTTTTGTTGGTACGGTGTACGTGCTCTCAGAGCATGTTACGACCACATGTTCGGATGGCCAGCCAGGGGATAAGTGTGTTCTTGTGTGTTCTTGTGAGAGAAGCAAATTATTTTGTATTTTTGCAGGAAGTGCTAGTTCTTGAGTATCATTTGTTGCTTCCTGCTTTAGGAAGGCGATTCTTTCTGCTTGGGACAGCCGAAACTCACCATTGACTTCAGATGAGTATATGGATGTCTGCATTTGGCATGTTGAGAACCATATTACCCCTTCCTTATACGGAGTGCTCACCGATTCCGTACCGTGTTCTTCAGCGTTTAAGTCACATCTGTATACGTAAATATTTCGCGGATACCCTCTCCTCAGCAGTCTCCCTACTTTTTGGCATAGTGTCATGTACACAAGTCACTGCTACACTTGCAGGTGAGGGGGCAGGAGCAACTGGGAACGAGCGTCCGCGAGATTTTCATCCATGCGGATGATATGAGCTAAATTCTGAAGCACACAGCATTCATTATTTGGGAGCCAACACACATCCCTACCAAACTGGAAGAAATAATACTCAATTTTTTTCTTGCCTGCACATTTTGCATTATAATATTGGTCATGTTTTGACCAGGGAGAGGGAAGTCACAGTCGCGATCATATTTCAATCATAATATATAGGGTAGCCTATATATGATGATTACTATACTCGCCATCCCTAATGGCTGTGCTCATATAGCCAATTAACATATCCTGTCGAATTACATAAATATAATTACATAAAATGCGACATTAATCGTATTTAATTGTGATATGACACGTAGGTCAACTTCGGTCACCATACGTTTTCGCGCCAGGCGATATATTAACTTTCCCGCCTCCTACGCTCTCCCGCCAAAAACTGTTTCAGCACATTGTAATAACACATGAAATCTATATTTATACCGGAAAAACCTCAAGACACCACATCCCCGTTGTTTTTGAACCATCTGAGCCGGAATATGAGCATACTTCATTAGTGTACCCGACACCCTCATCCTATGACACGTACGGTATGAAGCAGTAATGTTGAAAATCTTGCCTATATTTCCCGGGGATCATGTGCTTCTGGGGGTGAAAAGACCCGGTCCTTACTCCGTCCCCGCGCCATGTACAAACCCCATTTTTGTACAGAAATCTATGTGACAGCAAGTACAACCGATCTGCCACCACTTATCGGACCCATCTGCCACCTCCTTCCAGAAAACTGGCAAAATACCTGAGAATTGGCCACAGGTGAATTTGGGGGTCACAATTGTTTCGGCATTATCTTTCCAACCGGACCTAAAATGTGCGTACTTATCTATACACAGTATGAGACTTGGACCCCTGTAAACATTGGCACCAGCATCGACGCTCCAGGGGGTCCAACTGGCTCACAAAATAAGAAAAGAAGTGGCGGAAAAGCACAGTGTTGCGATGAAGGCGACGGTTGATGACTGAGGATTCGTCCCCCGCATCGAGGCGCTTCCTCTGCGGTCCGCGCGTAGGTTATAAAAGGGAGCAAGTCTGCAGCGAGCGGCGCAGACAGGTTGCAGCCCGGTGACGGAGAGGTGTGTGAGAAGCTTAGCTGATCGGTAAACGGCATGAGTGAGGAAGCGGGACAGGCAGACGCGACTATGGAGGTTGACAGCGCTAACCATGAGGCTGAGGAGGATGTGGCGGAAGAGGCACCAGTCAAGGAAGAAAAGAAAGCCAAGGGGGGCAAGAGAGGGGCGAAGCCCAAGGCGGCGGCCAAGGCTGCTAAAGTGACGGGCGGGAAGAAAAAGTCTCCCGTTACCCATCCCAGGACCCTGGATATGGTGGTTGAGGCATTGGAACATCTGAGAGAGCCAAAAGGATCGTCCACCCATGCCATTAAGACGTACATAGTTGATAACTTCAAGACGGTATGTATGAGGGCAGGGGAAGGGGGCTGACTAGTGAGAGTGAGTGAACCATGTGGCGTGTGCTCTTGAAGAAGTAAAATTGTGGGTCAAGAATTGAACCAGACCGTCCTATTCTTTTCTATGAGTGGGTAGTGGGCTAAAATGCAAGTGCGCACTGGTGCAAGTGGAAGTCATGGAATTCCTATCCTTCCATCAAGGGGTAAAATCACTTGTCAAGTCCGTTGTACGGTATAAGGCACCAAGTCGGACCAGTCCAGGCTCGAGTCCATTGTACGCACAACTGCCAAGTGATTGACCCCTTGTTGAGTTTGCACTTGTGCTTAAGTGTGCTACCCGAAAAGACACTCAGGCTGTCGGCTGGTTGCATGTTTACATAGGAATGGTTTTAAAAATTCCATTTTTAATAGTAGAGTGAGAGAGTTTAATAGTACTGTGAACAAAATGGAGGTTAGAGTAACATAAGGGTAATATGCAGTTTAGGTTCCCAAGAATGATTCGGAAAGATCCTAAATGGCTGTGGCTATCTAGCTATATTAGAAGATACAAATATGGGACAGATGTAGATAGAACAGAGAAAAAAGGACAGGAAAGAGTGGCATCTCCCTTGGTCTGGCTCCTCCAAAGACCTGTCCAGCTTGAGATACCCTGCTGGTAGACAAAGCTACAGCTGGCATAGCTCTTGGGGTCATGAGAGAAACAAACTCCCCCAATCACTGCAAGATGGAGATACTGAGGGGTCCCAAGAATGCACATGATCTGTTTCACTGTAGAATGTAGAGGCTACTGTGTCAGTACTGCATCCAACAGCTGGTGACAAGACACTTGGGTAGTTAAAAAGTCTGCTGTAGAATTTGCCCAGACAGCATATACGCTGTGTAAATGAAATAAGTGTGCGTTATATGCAGAATGATAGTGACTCAAAAGAAACCTTTTTTGCCAATACACTTGGTGCCCCAGACGCATCGTTTAGTAAGAAAATGATGGTTTGTCACGTGTCATACCCTCAGTAACCATAGTAATACCATGGTTACCATTCTACTGCAACAATATTATTGTTCCATCAGGCAATGTCACAAACACGTCAAACTGTGGTAACCATAGTGACCACCATGGAACAACTGCTGTTGTAGTTTGGTTACCACAGTTTGCCGTGTTCGTGACGTCCATGCCTGATGGAACAATAATATTGTTGCAGTAGAATGGTAACCATGGTGTTACTATGGTTACTGAGGGTATGACACGTGACAAACCATCATTTTCTTACTAAACGATTCGTCTGGGGCACCAAGTGTATTGGCAAAAAAGGTTTCTTTTGAGTCACTATCATTCTGCATATAACGCACACTTATTTCATTTACACTGTGTATCTGGTGTTGTTACCCAGACATTATTTAACTCCTAGTCATTATGATTGGGTATGAACAAGGGGGTAGTCACTTCAGAGAGCCGGTGTACACCCTCACTGGTGAGCCGCGGAGAGCCGAGGGAAAACTACGTCATATGATATGTCCCTTTGTCCCTACCCCGCGGGTTGTGACGTAGTTGGCTCTCTGTGGCTCTTTGCGGCTCTCCGAGGCATCGGTGAGCCCATAAGACACACGGGGGGAGGGGCGTCAGATCTGAACTGCCTAAGGGTGGCCCGGGGGGGGGGGGGGNGGTTAAATCCTGCGTTTCACTGCAATGCTTGACATAATTGTGAGCATGAGTCTGAATGTGGTCAGCTTTCAAGACTGGCCTGGAAGAAGGGCAGGCTATGTTAGTCTAATTTGCCACTTCTATGAAATTTTCAACTTTGAGGCAGACTTGTTAGCAAAAATGTTGCCTTTCTGAATTACTTGGGAAGCTAAATTGCATAATTTCCATAAAAAGACTTTTGGCTATGTGATTGTCCACCAGGCCAACAAAAAAAGGCAGATTATGATTGGCTAACTACTGTCTCAGCCTCATAATCCTGTTTCGTAATCTGGGGACAATGTAGATAAATAAATAAATATATATATATCCTAAGTGAGGGTGACTGGTGACATATTTTGAGGTTTTCCATATAGCAGAAAAGGTTTAATGCTTTCCCAATAACTGTCTTATTGATTTTAGTAGCCTCAACCTTCCTGGACAAATCCATGTGCAAATCATAACGTGATTACTTTATCTGTTACAAAAATATATAATTATTCAACTACATTTGTCACAAAGTCACTCCTGCTCACGGTAAATTAATTAATAGTCCCTTTTTGTAAAAAAGGAAAATTTATTAATGCTTTAATTTTAATCTTAGGTTCGTGTTGATATGATTAAGATGATGTTGAAGAGAGCCCTGGCCCAGGGCATGAGCAGTGGAGTACTACAGCGCCCAAAGGGACAGGGTGAGGTGGCAACCCTCAATGGGCGTTACAAGTTGGGCCGCAAACTGGAAGGAGGCGGCGAGAAGACATCAAAGAGGCAACTAGAGGCGAAGAAGCCAGCCCCGAAAAAACCGGCTGGCAAGCCTAAAAAAGTGGTTAAGGCTAAGTCTAAGGCTAAGGCGAGTGGTGGAGGAGCTACCCCAAAGAGTGCAGCAAAGAAGTCCCCTGTTAAAGCCAAACCCAAAGCGAAAAAATCCCCAGCGAAGAAGCCTGCTGGAAAAACGCCTGCAGCATCTAAGAAAGCACCTGCTCCCAAGAAGGCGGCTGCTGCTAAGAAGTCTGCTGCTCCCAAGAAGGCATCCACCCCCAAGAAGCCTGTAGGGAAGAAAGCAGCACCAAAGAAAGCAACACCGAAGAAGGCTGCCAAGAAGGGAACCAAACGGAGGTAAAGGTACCTCAAAGACTGTGGCGCCAGGCTTCATCTTTTTTTGTGTGTGATGACCAGTGCTAGGTGGAGGTGGGGGGACAAGAGTTCCATAAGATAGGGATACTTTGACTGGTTTTTAATGTACTAACAAAAAAAATTCGTCACATTTCAAAGCTTCTTGAAGCATTTTGGTACCAAAGGAGAGGCTGATATTGAAGCTTCTTGTATGAGGGGTGTCCAGGAAGGAAGGTAGAACGTTCTTTATTATTATTTTGGAAAGTTTTAGTGACAGAAGCACACAACTTGAACATAGAGAAGGTATGGAGATGTCATTACTCAAATGTAATCCCTGAATCAATTCAGACCTTTGTTACACAGTTATACTAAGTCGTCTTCCCCCCCCCCTGCCCTGAATTCTGGATCCTGCAAACTGTTCCTAGTAGGTGACATTTCAGGGGGCTAACAAGGAAGAAGTTAGAGGGGCGCCAAGTCCAGACTATCACCATGACTTCCTTTGCAATTTGCAATTATTATTTTTTGCTGGGGAGAGGAAGGATTTTTCCAAATTATGGAGTCCTTCTTGGTCTCTGGCGTGACATGGTGCACCCAAAGAATAGGTACGTTGCTACAGGGAGAAATCTTGGACCACCTACTTTACAGTCTGGACTTGGCCCTCTCTGACTTCTTTCTTTTCGGCTCCCTGAAATGTTACCTGTTGGGAAGATGGTTTGCCAGAGACGAGGAGATGAAGGAAGCGGTTATCATCTGGCTACTTCGCGTGGCCAAAATTTCTGTGCAGGGGGACAGAAGAGATTTTTTTTTTTACTTTACTTTCCAGACACCCCTCGTAAAAGAAATTAGACAAATGGATCAGCAGTCACATGTGGGTTTAAAAGAAATTTATTTTAGCGTGGTCGAAGTTTCCCTGCATCTAGAAATGTGGAGCTGATGGAATGGGTTTTGTTGGGTAATCCAAGTTAATACCCTGTGGAGCAAAGATGACCACTCACATTTTACTTATAATAATAAATAATGGATACCCGGTTATAGGCCTCCTTGGGCCTCTTAGAGGATCATCTTTTCATGAACTGTCTTTAATCATTTGCCTGTAAGGGAGGCGTGGTAGTCTAGTGGTTAAGCCACTGACTAGCCAAGCGGGAGGCCGGTGTTCAAATCCCATCCCCGTCACCTCTGCTTGGCCGGATCATTTTCCGCTTTTCACCCGACACGCTGGGGCAGCATTGCACTCCCTTAGCTGCCCGGGGCCAGAGAAAAGGTCTGGTGATCTGAGAGAGTCGTGGACTATAAACCGAGGATGCCCCCCCNTGGGAACCTTCCCCCTCCCCCCTAAACGAGCCAAATGGCTCGAGCACGAGGTATCAATAAAAAAATGATAATAATAATAATCATTTGCCTGTGCCGCAATGGATTTTGATTGTGGGAGGAAACTGGAGAACCCCGAGAAAACCCACGCAAACACGGAGAGAACCCATTGCAACTATATCCACATCCTCCGTCCGACCCGGGGATCGAAAGGGGGAAGGCTGCTACACTAACTACTACGCCACCGTGTCGCCCTCGACATTTTACTTTGGAACTCTCATTTCGGATAGTTGGTACAATGACAGCTCTTCCTGAGGGAAATACAAGCCACGTCTGTTTTTTTTCCCGGCTTGCTCAGAATGTTTGATTAGCAGATATCAGGTTGGTGTACTGTCACCGAGTAGGATGGTCATAAATCCTGTGCTGAGGTTTTGGTCAATGTTTCTCCACTGTCAAAGTATGCCTGTTTTATGGTTCTCAAAGGGAATGTTTCATTTCAAGAGAAATAAAACTACTAACATGATAGCGTGTTTTGGGTGTAATTCATGAGGGAGACATCACCACTAAGTCATACTGGAAGTACCTGTTTTATGCCAGTAATTGGCTCCAGCAACACAGCAGGATAAAGTGAAGAATCATAAAACGAGAAAAAATTATAATGTCAGTGGGTGAAAATGAGATAGGCTCCAAAATTTTCTCACAGACAGTACTAATATTTTTGTTTTTAATGCTGAATGTTTGATCATTGAATACACTCATTTGATGGGAGGTTTTAGGTTGAGGGTCATCAGGTTCTGATGGTGCTCGTTCCTCATCATCGTCAAGTATACAGGGTGTAATTCCTAAGCGTGTCACCAGAAAAGGTGGTGGTAGAGGGCGCAGGTGTGAGCATTTTTGCATGAGGAACTAGGGGTCGGAAACGCACCCTCACCGAGTTATGCCCCTTTCAAGTTTGCGGCAGGCAATGTGCAAGAGGCGTGTGGCACGCGGCGGATGAGTGGGTGAGGGGGGCTTGGCAGGTGCGTTTCTGACCCCTAGTTCCTTATGCAAAAATGCTCACACCTGCACCCTCTACCACCACCTTTTCTGGTGATACGCTTAGGATTTACACCCTGTATATAAAGCCCCTCTCCGAGGAGGAGGAGGATATAAGATATAGAAGGATGGAAAAGATTTTGCACTTCTCGAGGTCGTAGAGCGCTGGTCGAAGTTCCATTGGATTTCTTGCCTCTGCTTTACCAATGCCAAAAATCCTCATAATCGCAAAATTCCCAGCCGTTTTGGAGATAGCCAAAAGTCGACTTTTGTATGTGAGACCTTGCCCATCTGCTTGCCATTAAGGCACCTGAGAACAATAGCACACCCTCTCTGGAGTCCCCTCCACCCGCCGCTGACATCTGGATCCACTCTAATCCCACCTCAGTGCCTTTTTCACCATACATCAGCTAGGGCACATTCTCATACTCCACACCTTTAGCGATGATGTCATGGGGTCTGTAAACGGGATGCCACCCCGCTCTGACCAATTTTTGTGTAAAAAGGCTTGCTATGTTTGCATGGGAGAGTGGGGTAAGTGTGGGGTGGGCGGGCACCTGCACCGGGCCTGGGAGAGTTACGGAGACCGAGGAGGACCTGCGCGGGACCCGACCAATTTGCGCCGCAGGTGCGCAAGTGGGGCGCAGCGGGGGCTGATTAGGCTTTCATGATTTTTGGTGAAAATGGACCTCATGGCGCTGTTCCCAAAATGCAGCCATCTCATGATAGTTTGGTCTCAGATTAAATTTGATTTTGAAACTGTTAAAGTATGACTTTAGTAGTATTGTTTCTTTTGGATTACACCCATATGTATTTTGTCCTATACAGAAGTTCTCTTGGGAATAGGAATGGGAAGGTCTCATATATTCAAATTCCTATAACCAACAACATTAGCGACAAGCAAATCATGGTCAAAAAATGCGAGATACATAATAGCATAAGTCATGTATCGCAGAGTAAGGGAATGCTTGCATAGTGCTGGTATTCCTGTGTTTTTATTATACTTGAGGGACAAGTATGAATGCTTTGAGTATGGAGGCTTACTTTTTAGTACAAGTTTTTCTGAAAGCATGACCCAAGAGTTTTGTTGTGTGCCATGTCACCCAAAAGCAGTGCTTCCCAAACTGGAATGTGAGGGAGGATAACAAATTATTTTCACAATATAATTATTTCTCTTGAAAAGTATGTCCATATGGTAAGTTACAGAACAATTCAGAAACTCAACAATATTTATTAATGATAGTCATTGACTGACACTGTTTACCTGATTTTTCATGTTGGACGATCAAACTGTGCACATACGGGAGGGTGACGAGAGAGGAGAGATAGAGTGCAAACAACATAGCAGGGGGGATAAATATTGGCAATTAGGGGTCGCGTATTTTACTACACTATTTTCTGGGGTAGTGAATTAAAAAGATTGGGAAACACTGCCAAAAGTGCAAAAGGCATGGAAGACTTTATCTGACATTTTTGGAATTTTATCCAAGATTTGAAAATAATGCTTTCATCAAGTATTGCCATTTTTTTGTGTAAGGGTTGTTACAAACAGTATGGGGGTATTTTTTTATTGAAAATGTAAATGCTATGCTCAAATACCGAAAACTCATTGAGCGGGAGGGGCGGTGGGAGAATGGTGTCATTAGGCTCACAACTCATCTGGTGGATTCAGAAAATATATAGGAACCTACAATTTTCGTGCTGAACTAAACTGCAGTCTTTACCAGAAGTAGCACCTTCAAATTCCTCTATGTCATAATTGTGAGTAGGAACACACCACAGGACCATGATGAAGGAATGGATTTTTAGGTTCAAAAAATCTTCAAATAGGTAGGCATTTAGGACCTGAAAACAGTCTAAATAGGCTCTTAATAGGCAGTAAAAATTAAGCATGTCCTAATTTATTTTCATTTCTACACAATATTACAACCTATTTCTGGGCCATGAAATTTTGCAGCACAGTAACAAACTAGCAGTTCCATATTTTCATGTATTTTCGATGGTTAGTAGGCGCCGCCTCTCTGACAGTACATCTTTATACACCGAAAATGACCTTTCGACGTCACACGAAGGAACTAGATCATACTTGAAAAGTGAAATGTCTTCTGCCAGTTCATCTGGCATGGCTACAGCTCTTTCGCCCTTCACAGATGGAAGTGGGAGGGATTCCTTGAACAGAAAACCAGCAAAACTCTCGAAAATCTTAGAAACTGGCAAAAATAGGTGCTAATAGGCCATTTAGGTTCCAACGCCCGACATAGGCTATTTTAGGTTCTATAAAACTACGATTTTTGAGGTCCTTATGTTATGAAACTGATTATAGATATTTTGGTTCCGGTGTTCTGCCTACAGAATAAAAAGTGGGTAAAAACCTAGAATCCGTTCTCTAATCATGATGTACTGCCTGCACATAGTCATGGCTTGGATAGGAGGGAACAACTTTGCCTTGGTATCGATACAATACATGATATGTAGAATGTGCATCTCTGGAGGACAAATTGCAGCTATGTTTTGTTACTTGCCAGTGATCTTAGCTGCTGCACTGTTACCTAGATGTGTTCATACTTGCATGACCAATGTCCTTGAGCCTCCAGTAAACACTGATTATAATTTGCCAGTCAGAACTGATAACACTGATGGAACTGCTTTCCTGCACTCCAGTGAAACAAAGAACTTCGGTTGCTTTATTAAACTGATACTCTAATGTCTCATTTCATTGTTGCACATAGTACTGCTCCTGTAGGGGGTTGAAAGGCTGATGCTGCCTAAAGACTATCAAGTGAATCTCGCTAGCGCAATGGATAGCGCTACGGACTCCTAAATATTATCGGGGTTTATAGTTATAGCTACTTTGGCACATGCAATCACTGCCAGACTCAAAAGTCGCACCAAGTAAGTACATGTGCAAAAGTTCTGTTTGCTTAGATTTCAGAATATTAGGTGCTTTAGTCATTACCTTAGATTCAATTGTGGATTTTGTGTTGAATATCAACAAACGCCATCTTAAGTTTTATTTGAAATTGATGGGAGCTGCATTGTGATTGCTTTAAGTTGTAGTTAATTTTTGATACAGAAATGTGAGGGCTCAGTGATGCCTCTGGTATGAGGATATTTTGTAGTTATAATACCAAAATGGCTTGCTGAGAGGCTGGAGGATGAGAGAGTAGGTCTGGAAAAACTAGGTGCTGGTGTGGAAAGTTGTGTACTGGAAACAAAAGTCTGATTTTACAACTTGAGTTAATACTATGCTGCAATATCCATATGATATGTCAGTTCAAATGGAAACAATTGGAGGGGGTTTGAAGCATGCATTATCCAAAAATGCCAATACTACACTGTTCGGAATTCAAAGTTTGTCGTTAATGGCTCTCTTTGGCTCAAAGGTGCACAAATTATTTTTGCTTTCAAATTGGAGAACCTAGTTGTGAAGATGAAATTCACAAATAGATAATTATAAGCATATTAATTTCTACTTTTTACACCATTGAACTCTTCAAATCAGAAGTAATTCATGTAAACTTCATTGTGTAGAGGTGTTATTTGTATTGTAATTTTGAAATGAGCTTTTCCTAGTGTGTTCTTGGCAATATTGATTTTGGGTGAAATTGAGATGTGGATGTTCATTTGTGTCACACACCAAGCTCTCAAGTGCTCTGGCATATATGTGCCAAATGGTAATCTGCTGGTTGACCACCTGGTTTCCCCCTTATCGTTTGTATTTGATGTAACTTGTGGAGTTTCTTGAAGGATTAGCCAAGCATGAAAATTTTTAGGTATTGGTATTCCATTGTATGAATGAAATGCTATGTATGCAAGAAAATGTGAAGAGTTCATGTTTAAGTGTAAAAAACAAGAAATAAAGTTTGATGCTCACCTGTGAGTACAAGATCTAAATATTGTTTTGTATTTATTCAACAACAGTGATGATGATGATGATGATTCCTTAGCCAGTAGTAAGCCTGTGGCCACTAAGGGGAACCTCTTTTAACCCTGGAACCGTGCTGTGGGGTCTTTTTGGACCCCAAGGAATTAAAATGCATTAAAACGATAATTACAATGAACTTTTGCCAATTTTTTTACGGTATATAACAGGAAGTGCATGATTATTTTGAATTTGCGATCATTTTAGCCATTGTTCAAAGAATTATTGTATATAGGCCTACTTCTAGTCAATACATTGAAAAGTATTATATAAAAAATTTTAAAAATTAAAATATAGATGGGGTCCGAAAAGACCCCACGGCACGGTTGCCGTAACTTTCAGGCAAGGCACGGTTCCAGGGTTAAATCCTTGAGTTTGATGTTGCAAGTATCCAGTAGATTTAATTGTATGTGGAAACTGGAGAACACTGAGAACCCAGTGTACTATATCGCTCAAAATCGTCTCTTATGTTTTTGAGTGATATAGTACCTACACATGGGAATTCTGAACCATAGACCTGTAGTCATGTTTCCACTTGTGTAATTTTTGGCGCAAAAGTAAAAGCCATTCTAACTGGCTTTGACCACTATGTTGCACATTGCAAACCAAAAAAAAAAAAAAATGCAATACTGGTATTTTAAGCTTTAGGGGTTGTAGGAAAGTGACATACACTTGTTCAATGCATTTATAAAATGAAGGTGTCAAATGCGGTCCTAGCCTACATTTTGCAAACCAATGTAAAAAATCGTCCTTATTTTAAAATGAATTTTGGTGTTTTTTTGTTTGAAGAAATAAATATTAGTTTTCGAGCCATGATCGATCTAAGATCATAATAATAATTATACGGTATCGTATTGCCCTCTGACGTCACTGTTGTCCCCCAC
>JYFJ02007908.1:0-14025 GCA_000934665.2 Catajapyx aquilonaris
TTTTTGAAAGACGTAATTAAAGCGATTCGCCGATTTTCGTCAAAATCTGACAACCCAAGGGTCAGGGGGCTCGGTGAATTGACATGGAATGACCCCAATAGGATTTTTCAGTCATATTTTGTCCAGCAAATTCTTGAAGAACCTGCACATAAAGAACAATATTCACCTCATATACTTACATATGCAGTGAACTTTTGCAAAAATTAATAAGACTGGAAGCCCTGCAGTTAAGAGTAGTAGTCTGACTTTATGATTAAAACAATGACTCATAAGACGTGTAAAAGGTGCATAATAATAATAACCACATAATTTAGGACCTAACAATTTGCAAAGCACAATTGGATACCTCCAGAAATTTTATCTCTGTGATAGCATATGGAGATGCCATGGAAGTTCTTGAGGAACTCCTTAGAATCTGCAATCGTTGGGGGCCAGCATGCCACACCACTTAATACTGAAGCCACTGCATATGTTGCAGAACGAATCAGTGCAGGTATGTATTTTCACCTAACGCATATTCACACCATACACACAGTTCTTTTAACAGCATGATAAAATCTTCAAAGCACGTGTCTTGTTTCTTGTTGCATGCAATACAGCTGACCAAAAATTGACAAATTTGGTTTCATTACTGCCTGGCCCACCTTTTGACCAGCGGAAGGAACTAGAATTTCTGAACTATTGTCTTTCATAAATCAGGTCACTCTAGTCCAAAGGTCATGACCTACATCTTGATAAGCTCCCCAGCGACATCCATTTCTCCCTTCTGATGGTAGGCCTATAATGAATGCCAATTTCAGGTCGTGGAATAGGCCGCGAGTGCAAGTAGACGAGGACCAGCTCATAATGCTGAGAGGTCGGAATTTTACTTGCAAAAATATGGCCAAGATGCTGGGAACTTCAGCATCATACATTAAGAAAAGGTTGCAACGAAGTGGGCTTCAAATCAGGAAGAAGTATGCCAACATCAATGACGAAGAACTAGAACTGGAAGTTTCAAATTTGGTCAAGGAGTTTCCCAATACTGGATGTATAGTAAGTGAACAGTTGTGACATTAACTGTCCTGGTGTGCTGCACATATTTCTAGTAATACAGGCGAAGAGTACATGCATGAATGAGTGATTGAATAACTTAATAATTCTAAACCTTCTTTTTACACATACTTAATGCACTCATGGTTTTCTATGAAAAATACAATAGCTAGCTAATTTCCTTCCTTCAACACCATTTTCTCTGTTGATATGTGTCTATGAATCTTATAAGGTATGCCAAAACCCATTTAAAGTAATGTAACTGTTTGTATTTCTAGGTCATGGAGGGAATTTGAAGATCCAGAGGGATCATTATCCACTACGCCTCAGGAATGTCATGAGTAAAATTGCCCCCATGGCTACTGCATCCAGATATGCAGGATGCTCCGAGCACCCAAGAATTTGAACATTTGAACCCAACAACTACATCGCATCGTAGACTAGTAGAACACGAAACAACATGCGATCAGATTAAGATTATGATGATGATTTTGTACTTGGTCGGCAAAGTGGCCGTTGCTGCAGGCCGACCTACTTAAGATAAATAAAGCCATTGATTGATTGATTGACATGCGATCAGTCATTTACATAAATTATTTCATTGCCTAAGGACTCCGCACGATTTCCATAGAAATAGATGTAGATCACACCTGGCACCTTTCAGGTATTCCTAATAAAATGGTGCCAATTTCATGAAGAAGCCATTCACTGGAGGAGGCTGATGTCATGGCATGTTACCAGATGTGAAAAATCAACTGCAAGACATTATATATTATCGCACTAAAATGCAAAATGACTACCATTCTCAAACTGCATGGTAGGATCAGCCCCTACCCCCACACAAAACCTCTGCAAGTTGAAGCTCATGGAGCGCAACCCTGACCAGGAAAAGCGTGAGAGGCCCTTTCGCCTCGCATAACCGTCTCTCGAACGGGGAGGACATATGGCTTGAGCTTACAATCGAGCTTAATGCTTTAGACTCACATCAAACAACTGTTAAGCAGTGAGGAAGGGTGACAAAATTTTGCAATAATTCCTTATTGATTTATTTACTGACAATAACACAGTAATAGCGCACATGCAATATGTACAGGTCCATGCTTCATCTTGCCTTGACAAATACCAACACAAAATTGTAAGTACTTTTTACAGGATGTACAGTAGGGAGGCGGTTGTGAGCTAGCTTATGACGGACAAGAAAGAAATCAGACCTCACCCCTCATAACGCCGACAAATGTTAAATAACTTAAATTAAATTCTCGGGTGAAAGTGTGGGGAGGATTACTTAAAAAATTACATCGCCGCGAAGCATTCCAACACGAAATGTGATCGTGTACCTGAGACAGGTCATTGCTAGTGACATTCAGTATAAGAATAAAGAGGAAAGAAATCCAGTTAATATTTGTCGAGATTGTGGTGACACAGATGTTAGCGTGATAAATCCTGCCATAGCATCATTTCCCAGCAAGAGTAAGTCACTGTGCACAAAGTAACAATAAAGTGTTTCTCCGTTTTGTTATAATTATTGCTCACTTTCTGCAATTAGGTAGCACGTAGCAGCACATATAATAATCGATGCTGGTAGGGTGCCAAAGGAAGGCTACACTGAGAAGCACAGATGAAATGTGACGACAAACATTCCCAACTATGCAACAACTTGATTTTTGAAGATCAGTAACTGACGTATAGTGTTAGGGTTGGCTCTCAATATATGCTGAAAGTATTAAAAACATTACGGGATTAGAAACGGGGCTAAAACCCCACTGTTGCTGAATCGTCCAAAGATGTAAAATAATGACGACCATGGAAAACATCCCGCGACCCTCGACGCCCTCTAATACCAAAGGTAAATTTTAATTAGAAAGCAAAAGTCCGTTAATTATTGTTGAGGCGGGTTACCTAGGCTGAATGGTTTATCCCTTTTGTAGAAACAAAAAAAAAAGTTCAGACGTTCAGTAAGTTATTGCCGTATTATCTGCGCGCGAGGCGTAGTGTGCATGAACACCAGGGAATGGGTAATGACAGTCTCAAATATTATTCTGATGACTGCATACTGGTCATACTTAATGAATAATGACACATACAAAATATCCGTGTTTAATTAATATAAAGATGTAATTGAAATAAAACTTGATAAGATTTTTTTTTAAACAACTGCATATATTTGTTTTGTTGGTTTGTATTGGTCGAGTCAAGTAAAATGGCCTCTAAATGACAGCTGACTGTCAATGACGACTGTTGTCGTAAGATCACAGTCAGTATAGGACTCACCCACTGACAAGTTGTGAGTTCCGGTCGATCTTAACACATGTAGTTTGGCTTCAAATCACTGTCCGCTACGATCGGGTCAAAACGTTTGCAACAAAGGCGGTAAGAGACATGTTGCCAAAAATTCTACTGAATGGTGAACAGGACATAGGGGGCGTACACCTAGCAAAATACATACTGGACACGTAAAGGCAAAACTACAAACATTTACCTGGGTAAACCACCCCGTGAATCATCATCCACAACATATACAGCCTACCAGAAATGAAACACCGGAATCTTCCCAAAGCGTTCATAAAAATCGTACCACTCTGTAGGCAATTACAGAATGTCGGAGAGAAAGAATTTAAACATAAAAAATGACAAAAGAAACAAACCAGGTCACCATTGCACGATATCCAATCCTGCTAACTCGATTATTGGTTGACAAGAATGGAACTGATGAAGACATGTTTGTGAACGAGCCGAGTGTTGAGATAATATTACCAGTTAGACCAGACGCAGAACAGCGGATAATAACGCATACACGAAATAGGAAGTACACCTTGACTCAGGCTACGCAGATGGCCGCAAACTGATTCGCATTTGGATTGGATATTTCCCCTGAAGTGTCGAGGACCACCTCATGCTGACTGGAGACAATAGGCCTACCATAGACAAGCGGACTTAATGTGAGATCACAGTCAGCCAACATTTTTAGAGTGTAAGGAATGTGATACGGACCGAAGGGAAAGTATTTGCAACATCTGCTAATTTGTGGCGCTCACACAATAAAAAATGGCTCGATCACACATTGCCCCACGAACGACCTGGCCGTATCAGCAACGCTTTCCGGGGATGGATAAGAGGAGCTGGAGTTGGAGAGTTGGCTGAGATTTCACCGAGGATGAATTCCAAAGAATATAGGGAAGTACTGGAGGATTGTGTCCTTCCAATAGGATTTTTCAGTCATATTTTGTCCAGCAAGTTCTTGAAGAACCTCCACATAAAGAACAATTCAAGAGGCGTTTCCCAAAACCCACTCAGTCAGCTTAACCAGTGAACCTGTAGCTCCATTGTAATAAGTGTTGTATCAGCATTTCTGCAAAACAGTCAGGTGTTCGTTAAAGTCGTCTATACTATTTTCCAATCAGGGGCACAGCTACATGTGTTTGGACGTACAATCATAATGAAAAGGAAAATACTCTTACATCAACAATAACAGATTCTAACAACACAATGTAACGTATTAGTCAAAAGTACCACACAAAAAAAAATCCTGCCGACCTTCACATCATGTAGAACATGCAGGCATTAGGAATGCCAAGAATCTAATCGCAGATCATGCACCAAGGAAAGATTCAGGTGCGACTAGTGATCCGGAAACAACCACTAAGAAACATCAACTGCATTACATTCTTGGAAATGCATAATTTTATTGGAGGATAATCATAATGTGATGCAGATAACAGCTATCAGCTATTCTCCACAGATCGAACAGTGATTTCATCCACAATCGTCAAGGTTCATCCCATACTTTTTTCAGTATCATGATGAATTGCATTTCTATCCAGGTCCTGCTCTATGCAACATTTACAATAGACCCGAAACAAATAATAAATATTGCATTAAAATCTTCAGGTTGCTCAAGGCGACATATAATTATATAAGATTCTCTAATGAGCTTCAAAAGAATAAAATAATATAGAGCAGGATCACTGCACTACCGATCATTTAATGTAGTACAGACTATAGTCATGTAATCGTCGCGCACAGAGACAACTCTATACTCATCAGAATTAACATCTTAACATAATTGCATGCATAATATCATAGGATATTGCCATACAGGCATAATATTATGCAAGCTAATAATGCGACAAAAATTATAGTATCCATTGAATTGTATGCCTCAAAAACCATATAAATACTACGTAAATGTGAATATTATACATTCGTAAAATACTTTGCTCAAAGTGATCACTAAGATTCACCTATCTGAACACTGATCTATGTGCTGTCTCTCTAACCCAGCATTGTATATAAACTTACAGTAAGGAACAAGAAGTGAGAAGTGGATCATTATTGTTCTTAACAAACAGCCTCCGAAATAATTGGACACTAGGTAAGGGGAATATCGTTACTGCAGAGTGTAATTACTGTGCATGGGTCAATCAGTTATGTGGTTCATTTTGTGCCAAATGTGAGCAAGAATTAACACGTGAGGGAAAAAATACTCATCTCGACACAGGCACACATCTTCTATAATGCCACCATGGGATCAAATCATGCACCGAGTACAGGGGAGACAAGTGATCCCCATAAAGACCACAGTGTAACGTGACAATTCTCCTGGTAACAGAGGTAAATATTGACAACCGAAATATGAGACATGACGGGCTAGTGCTGATAACAAGACAGCTATCACCATATCAATGATGTCCATTTGAAAGCATGGCTTCGACGCTCAAAATTGTACAAATATTACCAAGCAAAAATTTCTTGAGGGAAAAAAAATCACGGTGTAGAAATCTTATGTCCACCAGTTGCGTTGATGGTAAGAACACAACCAACTTTCAACTGGTATATCCGAGTATATCGGCGTAATGATAAGACGCCATGCACTTCACACCTGCCCTGGAGGTGGATTTATCAAAAATGTCGTACGTCAAATCATAATGAAGTGGCTACACACTACCCAAAAAATTAATGTCATAATGAGCCCCAACATAACTCTTATGCAGACCCTTATTTACCACTAATATTAGCCAGAGACTTTGAATGTCCCTAAGAAAAATTCAAATAACTGAACAGGGAGGAGGACATCTTCCTCTGAATCAAGGGATTAGATTATTATTAGAATGTGAAATAACTTTCGTAGGAACCATAATATCTCAGCTGTAATTTACTTCATCTTACAATGACAAGCTCCATATGACAAAACTTCTCACAGTAATTATTATTAGTAATACTGTATTAAATTATGATTCAAGATAATTCTACATACACAAATATCAGTTAACTATGACCACGACGAGTGTCGGCCATTAATCGGCAGGGTAGTATACTCTCTCGAATAGGACGGTGGTCGTCCCAAGGCCCCAAAATAAAGTAAAGTTGAGACGAGAAGTTTAAAATAAGCTCGATAAAAAAAAGCGGTACAAGTTCGCCACAACCCTTTTGCAACACAGCCAGTGAAACCTCCTAAGAAAAGAACAACGCCACTGGGCTTAATAATTTCCTAGGGATCCTATAGGGATCTGCAAAAATTCATGTGCATTGTTTCCAAGGTATAACTTACCACATGTATTTCGAGGAGTTGGCTGCAACTTTTTTAACACCATCATTGGGCAAGACATGTGACAGGAGTTAGCTGAGAATTGATACAGTGGAGTGGATTACCACATCAAGACCATAGTGATGCTGTGCATGTTTCGAAGGTGTACGAAATGCATTTCGAATAAGTAACTGTCACTCGTCACTTCTGACCAATTTCATACCCATTTTATTCCTTACCCAATAATATATTGATGGCAGTGTAAAATGTAAATAATAATAATAGTCTAGATAGATATACAGTAGATAGAGATCTTGCATACAGGAAAAGTTTGTTCGTTTGTCAATCAGTGCCAACGGGCATCCATGCCAACTGTGGCATTCAACACTCTGCCAAAGGGGGCCATGATGCCAACAATGATTTTGTTTGTTGTTGTTTACTATGGATACAGGCCGTGCGAAGAATGGGCTCCGCTTAAATGATAAAACATGTTAAGACACTGATGATCCACAATCATTCTGAGGCCCACACCTTTGATAATGTCCAAGAGATGAAATGCTAGCTACACCTGTATGACACACAGCTTTCTACACCAGCTCAGCTTTCAGTTCCATGGTGTACCATTATTATGGGCACCAAACCAACAATGTATTATTACATTATCATTCGAGATTTGAATATTTTCCTGCTGCAAAGGCTTTGACAGGTGACTTAACCTCCGGTAAATCGGGTGCGCAGATTTCATATTATATGGTTTCTATTTCTGAGCATCACGTAATGCTTTCTTGCAACTGCAAAATGAATATAATTATGATATGCAAAGATGGCATGGTATAGTGTTAAAGCTGCATCATTTAGCCTGGCTGGGAAACAAATACGTGTACCCTTCAGGAAGATTTTCTCGAAAGCAACCTTCTGTACCATTATCCATTGCAAGGCGAGGGTGAAGGCGGGGACAGTCGCTGCACGCAGCTACATACAGCACATCAGGTTGACATCAGGGATACTCTCCCAGTGTTGCCAGACCCGACGTGTGAATCCCCCTACAATATAGTATGTGGCGAAATTTCTCAGATGGCAAAATTGAGTGTTTTCGCCCAGTTTTAATGTCCACTCCCTGAAAGTTTGCGAACTCATTTCAAAAATCACAATGAATCGTACGATCTTGATATGCCGATATATCAGCCAAAAATATGGATAAAATCGATACAGCAGGTGAAAATAAGCCAACCAGCCAATAGGAGGCTGGCCGTCTGCATCTACGGGTATGGTTAGGAAACTTTCCCGCTGCTCGATGTCCAGGCAGAAAGACGCCGAGAGAGAGGCGACCGACGTTGACGACAGCGTCTGAAGAGAGAGCGCGACGTCCACTCGTCCGACCCCCTCCAAACTACCAACAATCGAGGAGAAAATCAGATGAAGCCTCCTTGACCTCCTTGTGAATGGGAGCAGCGACGCGACGCCCCTCTCTGCGAGGAGAATGACAAAACCATGAAATCCCTGAACATTAATGATTCCTGAAACAATTCGATTTGAAATATTTGACACAAGCATGTTAATGCCCATATGGTGCATAAACATGGCTTGTGGTGGGTGCACCTTAGGTGCACTCGGTAAGGGTACCCGTAGCGAGCAGTAACTGCACATGAAAAATGCTGTGCGAGCATTTGCCCTGGAAACCATGCGTAGGATTTTGAAGGATCGGCTGTTTGATCATTGCGCCAACTACACAGATGACCTGGTGATATACACCCTGACTTCGAAACGCACCTGAGGCACATAGGCGAGGTGATGTCCACTTTAGAGAAGGCTGGAAGGCATCTGTGAGAAGTTGTAGCTTAACACTGCGACGATCAAACTCATCGGATTTGTCTTGGATACCTTGAGTTTTGATAAGTCCTACCCAGCCGAGACTGAACCGTTGGTGAACTATAAAGTGCCCAAGGATCAGGCGTTTCCTGTGGGTTATGTCAACTACTTCCAAGACCACGTCGACCATTTGGTTGGTGGCGCTCGCAATTTATAAAAATTGCTACGAAAAGATTGAACCATGCCCAGTTGATTTAGTTCCTAACAGTCTGCAAGGGCGAATAATGCCATATACAGCAATTCGCAAAGGAAAAAGTTATGTTTTTTACACATTGGACAAAATAATACACTGTTAAGATGGCAGCACCACCCCGATAACGTGAACGTCCCACATGAAGAGGGACCAACCCAATTCCTGGCGCTAATCATAAAATTCATGGACGTTATAAGTTATAAGAATAATGTGGAAATCCCAGACCAAGGCTAGGATCCCACTGAATGGGTCTGTTCGTGCGTACATACAGATTCTGGCTGGTGGCAGCAACTTGCCAACTTGATTCGGTTTTTCATGGGGACCACCTTCTCACTCATTTTAATTACAGCTGGGCAACGTGGAAGAGGCCAATCGAATGACACATTCTTGTTACGTCTTTGTCAGTTATCGTTTCCTAGTTTAATTGCATAAGCTCGAAATAATGACTTGTACAATGTACGTAAGTGTTTATTTGGCCAATATGTATTTCGGTAGTATACGGTATGTAGATTCGCCTCTGTTTAGACTTCGTTCAGAATTGTCTGTGGGGGTTCTCCGCTTTTACAATACTCGTTTCTTCACTGCCATTGGCTGGAAAAGAGACGGATGTGATGGTATATGTTACTCCTAGGCAAGGATGTCCCACCTCTACTTCAATAATTCTGCTTCAATTTGAAATTGGTAGGATTCGTTTGGCTGCTTCAGAGTTTGCATTTCTTATCAATCGTGTGTCATGTGCCAATTTCTTCGTCTTTACTCTTATGTCACATCGTAAGTGATCTCTTCCTGTGACCACACGTCCTCCTTTCTCCTCGGTGGTACAGTATAGTGGCGTGACAATAAGCGTAGTTTATAGAGGCCCGTAATCGAAGAAATTTGGTTTTATCTGCTTGAGAGTTGCAATAGGTGAGATAAGCCTCTCCTTTTGCTTCGCCTGGGTCGAGTTTATCCTTTCAGCATTTAACTGACGTCTGTATATATTATGTTGGGTCATTCTGCAACAATGCATATTGGAATGCTGGGTTGCTGGATTATACTTTCCTTTGGAGCAAGTCATGAGGCAGAGCGATGGTCGGGTGTCACTCCTCTCCGATCGCTTCGTCTGATCTCACTTGTGGCTATCATGTACGGTGTCACCGATATGTTAAGACTGACTCTTCGAGCCACTCCGTAGTAGATATGCGGGAATGATAACTCCTCAGCGTAAGCATCGTAAATCAAGTTCATGTCGGTCTGTCCCGGTGTTATATCTAACCACATATCTTCATTCCAAACCAAGGGATGTTGTCACGTCTAGCCAGTAGGACCTCTGACTCGGTTACATGATTACTAATCATTTGCTCAACTGCATCTGCGCATGTTCTTGTGTTCTTAGATTTAATTACTAAATAGTGGAGCTAATTGGAAGCAGGGTGCGGTATTTCATAATTATGTGGATGGATCATTTTCCGTCCTTTTATTTGCACATCTGTCATGTCATCTTCAGCCAGTCAGCCTTAGTTGTTTTGGCTTCTCAGAATAAATAATAATAAATACTGACCTCACTGCTATATGTGGACTATATTAATTTGGCTGACAATTACGTATGACATGTGACAGACCATCACTCAGAACCAATATCCATACCTGGAATCCCCTCGAATAAACTGTTCATTAATACATGTGCAGCAGGTGAATTCTGTCTGCCGTGCAGCAATATCGGCTGGAGTATCTCGTTGTTACTCTTGTGCATTTTGCGTTGGTTCAGACTGCCGTGTTGAGTATCTTATTCATTTTTTCAGGTATGGGCAGGACCAACAGACCATCCGTGCATCTTGTGCTCCTTTCAAGGAAGGCCATAGCTGCTCTAGTACCGTTGTTGGGTTTGACAGGTGGGATAATAGATTGCCATAGACTCTCGGATAACAATATCATCAATAGAACACGCAAGGGAATGTGGGATGTAATGGAAGGACTTGTTCGGAGAAAGGGAGGCCACGGCATCAGTCCGAACAAGGAGGCTGTCACTGCTCATGGTCCTGTGGCCCAAAAAGCGTCTCTCGCTCCATCTTTGGCCTCCACTCGGTCAATTATATCTTGTCGGTTGTGGTTTGTTGTCATCTTTATTATTTAGCACCTAAGACATATCCCATTATGCCTTTACAAGTAGTTGAAATTTGCTTTTAATGACTCCAGTGAAATGAACAAGAGAGACAGCTACTGACGTGAGCTACGTAAATCGTATCTGTAACTAATACTATTAAAACTCTTCAAACTTTATTGACGTTAAAAATGTTGCCGCAACGTTAAAGCTATTGTGCCCCAGTTGTGGATCACCAAAATGACGATGGTTCCAGTTATGGACCCCATCACTCATGCCCCAGTTATGGGACACCCTCCGTATACCATATTATTTACTGGGCTTGTGTGAATATCATCAGGGAAGGGTAAGTTTTACCCGGGTTTACCACAGCCATACGCCAACTTCACGGACGTGCCTATACTTGCCCTCCTATAGTGAATGGGAGCAGCTACTCCCCTCTCTGCGATGAGTCTTACCAAATCATGAAGCTTGCACAAAATATAATAATAACTGGTTTTCATTAGTGGCACTTGCAGCGGTTATTACCCACCTTTAAAAACGCGTTGAAATAAACTTTGTTTAACTGATTTTACAGACATGCCTTGAAAACATGTAGCAAAACAATAACAGACCATGTGCGATGTTAGTACAATTTCAATTTAACATACCGAACACCTGCATATACTTTATGGAACATACAACAAATACGTCGATGTAACGCATTGCAGTAAGGAGTTCGTAATTTCTTTGTAATAATAAGAGTGCCAGTGGGAATTAAACCATGAGAAGACTTTGCAACCATGTACTGCATCTCTGCATACCTGTCAAGAAGACCACCTGGGACCTACGCCACCTATTATGAACTTGTGAAGATTATTTACGTAGAAGCCATACTGTATACCACCTCCAACGCCACCTATTGTAATTTACGATACATGTTATTATTGTTCTGCCTGCCCCTGCCAGTGCCAAACTTCTGTAAATGTAGATACTGATACTGTATTATAATCATCAATGTGGTATCACAACCACATGTAGTGATGACCTGAGACTTGAATATTTTCTTGTACTCTTGGTGGCTCGTCGCCAGTTTAGCTCAATATCTTTCTTCACTGGTACCTTGCTGGGTCATGGAATGAGACAAGGACCCATACTGATTGGATAGTTGCACTGTTATTCATTACTGTCTCTCGTACTCGTATATGCTCCTCGTAGATGATGCTCCTCTCACACTTCGGAATATTTGCCATGTTTTGCTGTCATGTAAGCTGCTTCCCCTCACTACTTGCCACATCAGACTCGTTGCTGGAAGAGCTGGACTAGACACCTGTGTGTCGGCGGTGCCCATGCATAACAGCGGAGATATTATGGTTCATACGAAAGTTATTTCACATTATAACCCATGATTCAGAGGAAGATGCCCTCCTCTCGGTTCAGATGTTGAATTTTTCCCAGAATATTCAAAGTCTCTGGGCAATATTAGTGGTAAATAAAAAAAAAGTCTGCTTAAGAGTTCATTCTCGATACTGCTAGAGACATAGTAAATCGCCCACCAGGAATTGAGCATATACGAGATGGTCATTTCTAATTAATTGGCAAGCTTGTGAAACGTGGGTAACTTAAGTAACTTCAGTGACGGTGTTGTGACTATTCTCTAAAGACATTTTTGTAAATATATCACCATTAAATTTAATTTATAACAGACCGCCAAGATTATATGAACTTGAAACACTTCCACAAACCTGACTGTGACACTACTATACCTTCAAAGAATCACTTTTCAACTCGTTGTTGTGTCGCATCTGTCCATTTTTGGACAGGCGACATCGGATGAAATCAATGATTTCTTCACTCCTGCAACATGTTCGTGAATTATCTGAAGTAATATTAGTGCAGTCATTTTAGACCAAAATGTTGGCGTCATGTTAAAAAATCCTTACAAGCAAGAGATTTGGTGTATGTGTAGTATTTGATCACCCTTGTAACATACTAAAAGTCCTCTGAAATCCACGCTGTGCGACGGCCGCCATCTTGAAAAATGGCGGCCGAAATCCAATTTTTCACTCTTATCTCGGAAAATACACATGTTATTAAAATGTTTTTTAAACAAAAAATGTTTACTATGCAATTGCCCATAAAATCTATTCTTATCATTATTTTGATAAACCTTGCCATTATGCCAGAAATCTAATTTCCTTTCTTCAATATATGTCGAAAAATGGGATTTCAGCCGCCATTTTCCAAGATGGGCATTTTCCAAGATGTGGGTGTGGGTGTAGGTTTATCAACAGGACTGGTAGGTGACATATATCAGTAACTTGTGACAAAGCAAGAGAGAAGGGAGAAGAATCAATGGAAGAAATGAAAGGGAAAACCTTTGGCACGCTTACAATAAAAAGGAAATACAAAGTGAAACCCGAGGGGGTACCCACTCGACTGTAAAATGTACACCGGAGTACCAAATTCAAGGAGTACCAAGGAGTACCTAAGGAGTACCTAAGGAGTATACACAACCTTTGACTCCCCTAATAGCATGTAAGCCTCGATCGACTTGATTGCTTAAAAATAGATTTGAAACAACAACAAAAAAAAGAAGTCAGATGATGAGTAGGCCTATAGAACGAGGCGAGGTTTTAGTACTCGTGCCAGTATATAAGGCGCATGAGGATGCTTGGTGCGACATTGTGTTTTTTGTGTGATGACTGATGACAATGATGATGATGATGTGATGATTAGAGCCAAAGAGAGAGAGAGAGAGAGAAAAAGAGAGTGAGAGAAGCGAGGACATGTGGGATGGGATTATTGTGTCTTCTGTGATGTCTTGTACATCATAAAACTAACTCAACCCTTTCCTCCCCTTGAAGTTATATAAAAAAAAGAAAACTCCAAGACCTCCACCCAATTTCAATTCGCCAATTAATTTATTATAATTTTTGTATTTCTTTCCACCATTCCCTCGAACGAAAGCATTTTTCAAAACACTAAGTAAAACACTCCTTTTATCAAGATGAAAAAAAAGAAGAAGAAATTAAGTGTTCATAGCTTCTGCCGATGGTAACAAGTAAATGGTTTGCCGTTTTGCACTGATCACCAGCTACATTTTGTGTTGTAAAAATAGGGATTCCAAACCGAAAAGGAAGAAGTGGCGGGGAAAACTGGAAAAGCCGCGAAAATAATGGTTTCTGATAACATACTGTATAATGAATATGCCTTTTTTACTTAATATAACTGAAACACAAATTATTACGCTAATACTATTACACTAATAAGGCTGAAAATTGTAACCTAAATCAAATATTTTATCAATATTTTATGGTGACTGTTGAATTTTGTGGCGCCCTTTCT
>JYFJ02007909.1:0-13979 GCA_000934665.2 Catajapyx aquilonaris
GGATGTCATACGAACTTGCAGGTAAATGATGCCTCTCGTTGGTTGCTGCGTGACACAGGCAGAGTACACCAGAAGCTCTATAGCCCTGTAAATGTTTGTTTTTTTGCTGCGCCATAAAATAATTAAAACGCACATAAAACATTAGGCAGATTTTCATTTTCCTAGGTTTTCTGAGAACAACGTTTCAGAGAACATGTTATCGTTTTAACTCTGTTTCGCGGTGTGGAGATTTTTGACAATAGCCAGTGCCCTGGTGCTGCATAATATATCACAGCATTTTACAAGCACTTCTGCAATGTATGAAAACATTATTATGTGCAAGACAAAACCCCTACATAACTGTGGGTGTTTCCTGAATAATTTAGGTATTTGTTTTATTACTCTTTCACTTGTCCTAAAGCTTTCTTGGCCACATAGAAATTTAATTCAACGTAGCTTAGGCTTATGTAATGACCTATACAGACAGGTTATAGAACACTTCGCCTCTGTGGCAGCTTCAGGCTATTATATGGGTTACGCAGCGAACCTAATACCGTTTCTATCATGGGAAACTCAGAGTCAGCGTGGTTTCCAGAGAGATCCGTATATCCGGCAGCATTCAAATAAACATACTGTTACTCCATACCTTAGGAATACAAATAACAGCGAACTGCGACTGCCACTGCCTGTAAGGTTGAATTTGCCGTGTAAAGCACACATCCACTGACCACACACTCCCTATACTGGTTCTGTAAACCGAAATTTTGAAAATATAATGAGTAGACCACATTATTGTACGGTAGGCTACTGTCAATGCTACTGTATAGGAGCGTTTTAAAAATCTGGAAGTCAGTTGCATTAAGTCGTGATCTTTTATTGCATTTTCAAGTTCTTTATACAGGGTGTTTCAACTTTTTTGTCCGAACAGTTATCAGAAATATTGCAGTATAAGCTGCTACTATGTAAGCAGTGACTTGCAACCGGTTTGTCGGAGGAATGGGGAATATTCCCTGCGAATCTTAGGTTAAAGTGGCATACACTGCTTACACAGTAGCAGCTCAGTGCAATATTTCCGATAACTGTTCGGACAAAAAAGTTGAAACACCCTGTATACATACCTTACTACTGTAATATAAATGAGTCGTTTACCACATTCCTCAGTGTCACAATGTCCACAAAATATAGGCCTACAGTAATATATTAATGATGCAATAACATTGTAGTAAAAAGATATTGTAATATGTGTGTAGCTACAAAATACAATAATGATGATCTTGCAAGTGGATTACAGAATATGTCATATTTTGTCGATGAAACATTTTATTACCGCACTATTCACATGTAATAACTATATGCTAGCAGCATATATATACAAGTAGCTACATGAGCAAGCACCCGCCCCTGCCAACTTTCAGCAGCAATCCCACAGATAGCAGAAAGTTCAGGGGATGGTTCTGAGAACTGTGGGAAGACCCCCAACAAGTGTGGAGTGTAAGGGTAGCAAGAAAGATACCATAGAAAAAATACATTTCTTGTAAGGCCAACTCATTCGGATTTCTGAGGAGAATCAAGGCAGGGGGTTCGCTGGGGGTTCGTCCTGGACATCGCCCATGAATATATAACTATACCAACAGAGCTGCAGGCACTAGTCTGTTATACGAGTACTTTCATTTCAGCAGCAGCATAAAAGGGAGGAAGTGTTCGAGGGTGGGAGAGCTTGGGAGGGTTTAGGTTTGATGTGGACGTGATTATGTCATTCTCGGTGAAAATATCTGAGGTTAGATCGCGATGCCCGGAAGCTACTTTCATTGTCGATATGGCCATACCGTATAACAAAAGTTTATATGTTGTTGCTTTCATAAGCAACAACATATCTGAAAAGTTGCAGTCTACCTCAAACTGAGAGACATGTTAATCACAATTAACATGTCGCTCAGTTGATAATTACCATTGTAAATATTGTGGTAAGTGCTACTACACTCAGAAATTTACCGAGTTATAAATAGTCAATTTTTTCTGAAGAAAAATGGGAAATAACAGGTTCATGTTCACTTCAACCAGCGCCAGGAGGTGTTTTTTTCGAGTTGAAAAATAGCTGAAAAAGTTACATAACAAAGATTGTTTCCAGCTCAGTAAAGCCTGAAGTGGCACACCCTTTAGGAACTCTAGATGGACACCCCAAGTTTACAGGCTGCATGATTATCGTGTACAGTACCATAATATTGCTCTCCAGAGACTCGTATACAGTATACTTAGCGCAGAGTTAGTTTAGATCAACATCACTTCTGTTTCCTCTTGCTTACCTTCCCTTGTTTTCTGTCATTCTGTGCTGTCCTTTCTTGGCTTTATTGCAACATCTAAGGGACGACATTCGCGAGAAGGGTGAATTTTAGTTGTTCCATTCGAAAATATTGAGCATAGTTATCACGCTCAAAATCCTCTATGTTAACTTGGTTGTCTCCAAGAGTAATTAATCAAGGATAATTATATTAGGATATTCTTCATTTTGACTATTCAACATTGAAGAGCGTTACATAAATTGTAACGAGGGATTGTAAAATAATTTCTCCCCTTTTGACATTTTCAAGATGTATAGAAAAGCAAATAGAGCTCAGTAGTGATAGGATTTGTTGAATCCGCTTTTTCCTCCTAAACCCGATTAATTGAGTAAGTCCTAGCAAGGCTCTGGTTTCTTATTGACAAGTAAAAATTCAAAATCGCTTATTTTTGAATAAACCGTTTTTGCAGTTCACTACTTCAAAGTTCAAATGCATCTTTCGTTACGAATAAACATGATACGTACAAAGGGCAACATCGCTCTTGATGATTTTGAGTCGACCGTACAGTGCTACTTAACACCCATTCGAGGATTGCGAGCGGATGATGGAACCCAGGAGAGTGATTGAGCTCTTGAAAGTTCGAGCATGATACGCTGGGTCAGCTTTACATAACCCTGGCTAAACACAGTAGGCAGACCTTTCAAATCTGTGACGCAAAATCCGCCTTTTTCTTCCTGCCCTACATACCTTGTTAAGAAAACATGATACCTTCTGTTCTATCAACCAATATTCTCTGTTTTGCACGGAACTTGCCAAATATATTGAAAGAGCAGACACACATAAAATCAATGAAGCCAATTTTTAACAATGTGGCTCGAAGGGACGTGAGAGTGCTTTGGATGAGAAGTAGGGGCGAGAAAACCTGCTCATTCTAACCTTCGACCTCACTTTCGACGTCTGTGCAGAACACTTTATATACTCCTGGGTACCCTTATTGTTCCCTGGTATCTTTGTGAAGGGGCACCTAATTTGAAATAAACCTTTCCATTTATTTCTATTCCATTGATTAGTGGTCCTATAGAGACAAAATTCTATAAGAATCGCTTATTGTCACGGTGTTTTCATATCATGGTATTCTCATTCGGGCATTTTGTTCCCAAAAACCAGGGGGGTGGCCAGGTCAAGAGAGGATCGTCTTTTTTTGGAGGAGGTGTTGGGCAGTTGGGCAATCAGGGTGTCATTCATTGTACAAATTTGAGGGAAAGTTTTTTTGGGAGGTGGGTGGGAGCAGGAATTAGAATGAATGGTGGAGGGCAATATAAGGGATGGCTTGGATAGGACAGGGTCGTATATATGTATATAGATGGGCTGCTTTAGGCTGGATGTATTGTAAGAAGGGAGGTCAAGTGAAGTAATGGACGGTGTTACCGTTACATACTGAAACATTACCTGTTGCAACAGATTGTACGTCTACATTAATTTCCATGGAAGACTACTGGTGTTAAGTTTAAATGAGCCGCCTTACTGAGGATAACGTCAATATCTCAACCGTGATCTCAACGTTGGTTATGATTTCGGACTATGAGAGGCGCTAGCTACTGGTCCAAGCTAGTGGTGTCTGCTGCGAGAAAGCTGTAAACTACATAGCTTTAACAGTATTATGTTGGCCTGCACCACGGCCGAGGAGTTGCTGTATATACTGTAATTATACAGGTCTGGCAACTAGCCCCCTTATCGCGTGAATCTCTAGCCTACCTCTTGCCTAATAAAGAAAATATTATATTCTTTCGATTATACGGTAATAGGTTTCAGAGTTATACGATTTTCAACAAGTGTTGCCCAAGTGTTATCTTTTAAAAGCGATTTACCTTGTATTGTCATAAAATAATATTAATTATAAATTGCAATGTTATTAATAGCTCAGGGTTTCACTTTTGGGCAAACCATTTGACCTTTTCAAATATCAAGGAAATCAACTGGAACCTACGAGACTTATAAAAGTTTGATTAACATTACTAATGAATGCATCTAACCGTCTCGTTTTTATTTACTATGACATTTGATATAACACCATCACAACACCACCATCACGACATTTCCCTAGAAGAGGTAGTCAGCGATGACGGGAGCCACAAGCTAACCCAAAACATGAACCAAATTTAAACTAACTTAAAAACTAAATTAAAACTAAGGGATGGGTGGTTTATAGGGTGATTTTTATAAGTTTCAATTTTTAATTTGGACAATTGATAATATTGAATATAGATTTGCATGTTTTACACAAGCATGATTTGATTTGTTATTGAGACAATAATGATAGCTACTAAAGAAGATTAGCTATTTTAAAACAACGATAGCGTTATTTTTTCATTTCCACAATAATGATGATTTACTTATACAATATCACTGTGAAATAAGACGTCTAAAAACAAAGCCTGCAACTACTGTAAAAAAGAAATCCTTGTAGATAGCTTTCCAGATGTAAAGGTGTCCTGAAAGAGTGGATTAAAAGGCAATCCATGTGATGACAAAAAACTGATGATTTATTCAAAATAGATCTCCAAATGCAAAATTGAAGCTCTGCGAGACGTACAAGTCACACTTCACGAGTGCGGCGGAACAACCTTTTTCAGGGTGGGGATCAAAGGGGAGGAAGGGGGGGGGGCCTAAGAGATTTATATTTATTGAGCAAAAATCCTTGTCTTTCGGCTTTTCCCTTGGCTAACCTCGCGTTCAAGCCCAATCCAACAAAAATAAAAACCAAATGACCATTCACCGTGGCACAAACGCCATTCACAACAATTCGTCATCACCTGTATGTTCCACAAACCCCATTTCTACTCATAACTTAGGCAGTTATTTTCATCATGATATCGGTTAAAATGCCGCCAGAGGTCAGTTCCGATACTTTTGAATTAAACTCAGGCAGTTGTTTTTTTTGTAGTTGTTGTGACCTTTTCTCATTCACACATTCGCACTCTCCCGACTACATATTCACACTCATGCACTCCTCTGTACACTGTCGACATACAGTCATTCATGGCACTGTCGCTGTTTTCACACGCGAAATCAAAGCGAAAACAGGAGAGAGCAACACATTACATTACATTCAACACAGGAACTTACGGTACACTTAACTATACATCTTCCAGGGGAGAAAAAGAAGTGCGTGAAAAATGCAGTCATAGCAAAAGACATTTGAATTCGTCCCCGCCTTCGCTGATCCGTTTGATCAAAATCAGCTGAGCAGCAACCAAAATCGCGTGTCATTCGCTTCACAAAGTAATGGAATTTATTTCTCACCCACAAAATTTGATCACAAAACAGAACTGGAAGAACTAGAACCAGAAGTCACCTTAACATATGTACCACACAAAATGTACAACATAGTTCATCCAACATCACGGATACACACCAACGGTATCACATCTCCTCTGATCCGTTTCGCGTGCGAAAACAGGTACAAACTGGCACAAAATCAAGGTACAAAAATGGTGACGTAGGGCGACTTTAAAAATTAAAACTATATCATGGAGCATTCCGGATGATAATAATAATACAACGTCTTTCTGAAAATGTCTGCCAGGACCATTACCATTATCAATAGTTAATCAGTAATAGTAGTAATATTATGAGGATAGTTTTAAAATGTGTCCAGAGTCAACGAGATCAACGAGATTTAACCAAAACTGCCGTCTCAATAATGGCGGCTGACGCCGAAAGATTTTTTTTCTTTTCTTCTGGTAGAGTAAAATGACGCTAATGGCGCCCGCTAGTTTGAGCAAATTAATATGTGAGTAGTAATGAGAAATAGGCAAAAAAGTTATGACCTTTCTCTTCTCCCTCCCAAAACTGACCAACAACAGTAATAACAACAACAACAACAGCAACAATCAACAACACAGATGGCGACGACGGTTCTATTTCTCTCTCTATGTGTGTGTGTATGTGTGTGGACGTGGAAAAGTATAAAAATACAAACTAACGGCGGCCATTTTTCTTCCCACCTCCTCCCACCTCAGCAACCATAACACCTCCTCTTGTCACAACATTGGAAGAAAAAAGGCCCGCCGAAGAAACCATCTGAGATAAAGAGTATAGAGTTGGAAACAGATTCAAGAGGGTAGAACCACAGCTAATGTTGTAAGTAATTATCACATCCAACTTTTTTTTTCACTTGGGGCCCGCCCAAATACGAGTTTCGCAGAACACAATTACTTTTTCTTGTTAACAGAAACGTCAGTATATAACGAGAGAGATTTTAATTTCTCAGTGAGGGATGAGAACAATGTGCTTGGGCTTCTATCAACTTACGGATATGTAAATATGAAGACAGGATTCAAAAGTGTAGAATTTCCCACAATTTGGGCTAAACTCATTGATGGCAAACATAATTACACAATGTCGTCAGGTATTGGAGTATATGGATTGAGCACAGTCTGAATTACTTCTGCGACGGCTAGGATAACATCATGGCCATCTTTTTTTTCTTTTTTCTTTTTTTGGCTACGTCTCCATTGTTGGTAGAAGCCATAGCAATCGTTACTTAGGCAGAAACAAACTGTACCAAAACGCGTCCTGCGCACGGTACACTTTGATAAACCCCAAAAAATTTACACCACACCTTAACCCGTTACCTCCATCATGGAAACATACATCAATGGTTCCACAAAAATATTTCTTTCACATGAAACTTAGAACACCATGTTCCAGATTACTACAAGGAAACAACAGTGGTACTTTTTTGGCACAACATCAAATAAATGAGTACTGTACTGTATGACACCTACGTTCATTGATATCTTACCTCAACATATATATATTTTTTTCAATGCAATTTTTAATTATCCACAACAAAAAATTGTACACAGGAGGTAAGGCGGCCAAGATGCCACACGTTGTTACTACAGTATACGATCAGCTCTACGGCGTGTACATCCCAAATGACAGACTTTGTTGAGCTGGGATTAGGGCAGAAAACAGGTTAAGACACACGCCATAAGAGCACATCGACTGATGTGTCTCCGGAGGTCAAAGGGCCCGCCCATGCCTGTACTCAGAATCTCGAAAAAAGATCTGACATATCGCAGGACAAGACGGTCATATTCGTATAATTGGCAGAGGGGTCGAAGTATGTTATACGAACAACAGACAGCAAGAGTAACGCCCATGTCTGGTACTTGCATGACTTAGGTCACTTGACAGGCGTGCAATAGGGTGAGAGAATAAAGAGCGGCAAGGTCATATGAATGGAGGAGAAATATATTCTGGAATGGGTACTATCAAGATCAAAAAGATGCCTGGCTGAACATTAGGCTGCACTACTGGTAGGGGAAAATTAGACTGAAAAGGCGACAGAAAAGGTAAGACACCAGTTATATTTTCTGTTGAGTGGGTTTTCCAGTTTTAGGTCACAGTTGTCTAGGGTCGTCCATAATACCTCGACTTCCACTAGAGCTCTTGAGAGAGATCAACAATTATTAGAGGACCCTGCGATGAGCATGCTCTTAACTCTTTAAGTAAGAGTGAACAGTGTTTGAGGTGAATCAGACGAATCAACAAACTCCCCCTGTCCAGTACAATCCATATTGTGTGATGGTATACACATGAAAAATTTGAATACTTAAATTGCAAGTTAAATGTACAAGAGATCATCATTTACACATACATAGTCTATGTGTGCCAAATAAAACGGGGTTTTTACCCATTATGCTAATTTTTGAATTTTTAAATACAGTAACAGTACCGTATGCAATGAACTGAAGTGTAATAAGGGAGCTCTAGATTGATTAATCTACATCTTGTACTGGTGGTAGGAAGTCGGGGCTGAGAGTGACGTCACGCTCAAAAGTGAATTAAAATATTTTAACTGAAAGGTCTGTGCCAAATTAAATAAATAACTTAAACATCCTGTATCCAACTTCCGATTCCTAATTTCGTCGATAGAACCAGACTACAGGCTGATTCTTCCTCTCTTCAATATTATTGTAAAGAGAAAAATCTAAATTGGAGGAAAAAGTTACGTACGACAGCGTGACGTAGGCCTACATTTTTAAATGGCGGCCGTGTTCAGCGTCACTGTAAGTACAACTTCATGGACGACCCCTAAGTAGAGGAAGAGAAGTTTTCCAGCCTCGTGAGAAGATAAACCGGCTAATACCGTAGTTGAAACATTACTGGCTAATTGCACCAATATGGCAATGGCTTATGTTCTGCAACAAACGACAAGCCAGATCAGTCATGGCACAAGGAGCGTTACCCCGGGCTGCCTGTCGTTACGGGAATCATGCATCTTGGAGGGACACCCACGAGTGTGATCCCGCACCCGAAGCACCAGTTTTCGAGACTCCCAGGCAGTAGGTGACGGAGACTTAGGTTACGAGTCAGTTGGCGAAGGTGACAACGTAGCCGGCGAGTGAACTGAGAGTGCCCTCAAGGCCTGAGACGGGGACGGTGGGTTGTCCCCTTCGATCATCTGGGCGTCTAGTAGGAGCGACGCCCCTTCCCCCGACGCCCCGTTGGGTCCGACGTCCAGCCTGGCATGGGTTCGCAGATGCCGAGTGATCATGTCCCGTCGGCAAGCGGCGTATGGACACCTGGGGCACCGGTAGGGTTTTTCCCCGGTGTGTGTCCGCTGGTGAGTGCTCAGGTGGTCGCTCCGGCTGAACACTTGCCCGCAGGATGCGCACGTGTATGGCTTGGCTCCCGTGTGTAGACGCATGTGTCGTGTCAACATGTCCGATCGTGCAAAAGACCTCCGGCACACCTCGCACGAGTAGCTCTTGTTCGAGGACAACCCCGAGTCATCGTCTGGGGGACTTCCTGGTGTCCCGGGAAGTGAGGTCGCCGGACCCAGGCTCGGTGGGGATGTCGCACTTACCAGCTTCTTGTGACGTGACGACATATGCTTGGCCAAGCGATCCTGCTGGGAGAAGTTCTGACCGCAGGCGAGACATTGGAACGATGTCGAGGAACGGCTTCCACCAGATGACGCGGCCTGAAAATTGTCGAAGTAAGACGTGTTATGAAACCTAGGCGCAGGTTCCAAGTAAATTACACGGAATAGTAGGCCTACCCTATCTGGGAGCATGCCACTATAGGGCTTCTATATTCTACACATGCAATGGAAGGCTAGAAAGCAATAATTTCAGGAACCACCTACGCAACTCGAGTTTTAGATTTTTCCTTTCATGATTGCTTGTCAGAATTACTCAGCTCGCACACTTTCGTGGAAAACTCGGCGAAGAAGCCTTATAGCACCCTTAGCCTTGACTTTGTTTTTGCAAGAAATTTAATATGGAGAGAGAAATCAAATCCAAGTAAATAATAAGAAAGGTAACGTCAACTGACACTAATTTGGTTCAATCTAACGTGGGCGGAAAATGTCATTTCTCCCCTCAATTTTCCAATATGACGCTACAAATAGGCGGCCGTTTTTAAGTGACGTGAATGGTAATATGGTTGCTCATACTCGTAGGCCCTACTTTAATAATAGTACAAATCAGGTCTCTCCAGTGTTTTGTCTCAATTTTGTTGGTCACGTCCGACTCCAGATGGGAAAATGACAACATTTCCATTCAATAAAGGCCCACCCATGCTGGGACAGCTAGAGTACAGTACACCTTAGCTCCCTAAACGTATCCCTGCGTCGAACAGGACAGTTGATATTACTACAAAAGGTTCTTACATGATGCCGACGTTTGGATGAGGGCGGCGGAGCCAGGGTGATGGCAACGGGGGGCAGTAGAGGTGACGAGGTCAGCAGAAGTGACTCGGATGACGTGGAGGATCCTAGACTGAAGCTTCCAGCGCCTAAGCTTCCTCCACGAACGCTGAGGTCCAAGGGAGACTCCTGGGGCGACGCCGGCTCCGACTCCAGTGACCCTCCCCTCGAGGGCAGGACCATGGGTCGCGAGGATGACGCCGACGAGGAGGAGGAGAGCCGCGACCTGGAGCCGCGACCACTGCGGTTCCAACCTCGGTTTCCACGAGGACCTCGAGGACCGCGACTTCCAGACCTGTCGGGGAATCTGTCAGTTATAAACAAGCACAGTGTCAGGGCCATTTGCAACATGTAATCTCTCATGGTCCTAACCTGAGTACTCCGGAGACATGTGAGGAAACCCCGATCGGTATGGAGACTCCGAGAGTGGTGGGCGTCGGCGGAGGCGGCCAGCACAAGGGCGGCAGTTCGGAATCGGAATGACATCTTCTCCGGAACAGCTCCGGAAGCAGTTGCGCTCGGAAGTAGTGTTCGGCCGCGGTGGCCACCGCTGCTGCCGAAGGAGGCAGAAGCGGTGAGGCCGAGGCCGATGCAGAGGACGCCGACAGGGGCGTGGACGGGGTGGTGGGCGACGCCGGCGACGCTGGCACCCCAAACAGGCCGCATCCTGCGACGGTGGTGGCCAGGGACGATGCGCCCCAGTGGACTCCCTGGTGTAGCCCCCGGGAGATGTAGTCCTCTTCCATGCCGCTGTCTTTCCCTCTGTGAGGACTCAAGCTCGACATTCGAGGAGAGTCGCCCGATACGCGAGGCGAGGAAGCAGCGCTGTGTGGTGACCTGTAACAGTAGTTATATTGGTCAAGTAAAATAACATGAACTGTGCGATTCAGATATTGAAGTGTGTTACTGCAACACTTTTACTGTAAACACGTGCCTGGAAGACGTGGAAGGGCTGAAGACATCTTCGTCCTCGACGACGCCAGCGCCGGTCAACAGCCTTTCCCGGTCGGCACTGTCGAACCGGAAAACTCGAGGTACACCCTTGGTGCAACTCCGACGACCCTCCGACTCTTCGTCGTCCTCCTCTTCCTCTTCTTCCTCCTCTTCCTCCTCTTCGGACGGTGTCGGAGGTGTCCCCCCGCTCTCCTCCCCACTGACGCCAATCATTTTGGTGACTCCGCTGTCCTCCGGATCCGTGACCTGCCCCGCCCCTGCAGCGGCGCTCAGTTGGTCCAACACTTGGCTCAGACGCTTCCTTTTCCTGCGGGCGCCCGACCCAACGTCCCCGACGCCCCCGACGCCAATCCTCGTCCCTTCCATGCTGTCGGCTCAGCACCAGAGAAACCCCGGTGATCCTCTCGTCCTTTGCTGGAAGCTCCTGGGTGACCTTCCTCCCATCGCCACGCAACCTCGCCTAACAACACCAAGAAACAAGACTCATTTAGATAAGCCAAACTTAGCAAAGTGCGTTAAATATTATTTTGATTTTGCTACAGATTGAGAGTCATCATTAGGCGTTTTCAATGTCGTATTTGGAGACATTTACGTTCCTTTCTGGCCTCTGGCTACATTTTGAATTGCCTCCTCGTAGAAGCCGTTCCTCCATAATTGAGTCGACACGGTAGGGAGGTCTTGAAATAATATTTCCCCCTCCTTTATAGTGCCAACCTTGTGCCCAATGACCACCACCTCTTCGGCTCTCCGAAATTAACGGCACTTGGAGGGTAGAAGAAGCAATGAAATTGGGGTTGTCTCCAGACACTATACTGTGGAGGGCAGAAACCTCTTCCACGGCACGGCAAGGGTATTGAAAAACTGTTTTTCCATGGGACACATGTATGCAAAATGTGAACTTTTATTAGCCATCCCACAAACTGATTGATTGCCATTGTATTTATTTCCTGATTGCTGAAAATAATGTTACATTATTGCATTATATTTATTACACAGCACAAATACTCGGCCCATTCGGAGTGGATACTGTATGAGAATACACTTTCGGAAGCAAAAAGCACAAAGCCAACGTTTTCCAGTCTGAATTGAAACGCGCGTAGAATATATGCAAAACTGCGTGAGTGTGACGTCACAATCCGCCCACACCGCATCAGATAGCGAGAGTAAAACCATTATAAGCCAGCGGCTGCTTCGTTCTCTCAGTAAAACGCCTACGCACTAACTGCAAGGGCATTAAGTTATTAATCAACCCACCCGCCATTCATACATAACTCCATTCACAAGATTTTGAAAATATGTTCGAGACGATATCGTATTTGGGATTGACGGTCGTCACGTGGGTCAGGATGGTACAGGGAATGTGTGAAAAAAGGCGTGCACTGCGGCAGAAAGGCGTCTGACGCAGCCCCCCACCCCCTCCCACTATACCACCCACTCCGCACCCTATCCTCCCCCGCCACCCCCACACTCTTCGGTCGATTCTCCTTCCCCCCCCCCCCCTTATATTCACCGTAACACATTCTTACACATATATGACCTATATAAGCCCGATGACATTGAGCCGGGTCAGTTGCCATATTTTTGGGACACCCGGTTTCCACCCACGCGCCAAAACAAGGCTCGATCCCCGAAATAAACACCCCCACATACACACACACACACGGAATTTCAGGTGTCCCTTTTATTTCGGGTTTGGACTAGGAGTCGGCCAAGACGTTGATTAAGTTTTATACTTTGCAGAACTAGGTGGGGGTGTTTTCTAAACTTAGGCCCCACCCCCCACCCCCATCACCCTCTTTAGAGAAAAAAAAATGCCGACGCCGCCGACGCAGCCTGCTGCAGTGGCGTAGACAGAGTGCGTAGACTCCGATCGATGTGTGGGCGTTTGGAATTCCCCACGTACACACGTGGTTCGCACGACTCGTCCCAATTTCGGGTGTGGAAATATGCCCGACCAATCACAGGCCGATTTGGGTTGTCTTAGGTTAGGTTACAAAGTGTCGATGGAAACTACACATGACATTCTGCAAGGCATGGCTAACTTGATAGTATAAGAGGGTCATTACTAGTGGTCTATCCCTGGCTTTAAAACTTGCTACACGTAAACAGTATATATTATGCAATTCTGACGTTTGAATATCGCGCCTATTCCCGACATTATGCAAAGTTCCATGACTGAACTGAAGATGGCGATCTCTTCGGTTATCATTCGTAATATGCAGCATCGCGTCACATATGACATCTTAAGGTGACATGAACGTGTGGTCATTATAATGTCACGTCGTCCTCTCCCATTGAAGTATGCATGACGCACACTCTTAAGAGCACCTGTACCGTGTACAGACAGAGTACATAACAGTACAGGTCATTATGCATACTTCATCGACAGTGTGACGGTTGTTAGAATCTATGCCAAAACATAACCTACCTCAACAGGTATAGTGCCCTAAAGCGGCCCATCAAGCGTAGGTAAGACTAAAAATAAAACGGCCTAAATCATCTAATCCTGTTTTATCCCCGATAACAATATCAAACGATCTAGCTAACAAAAATAATCACAGTTTTCGCACATTACTGACACTGTTACTAGTTATCAACTGTCCAAACTCCCCGCCCAATTTAACTGAAGTTATGGATTGTTAATCCCAGCAAACCCAATCAAATTTCAATCAGAGCAACATTGACTGCGACAATACCGATTTGTCTAAACTACCTCCTTTCCCAATAGACATCACTATCAAATCTGTCAACCTGCCTGTCATACCAGCCCTCTCAAAATCAAATATTCAGAACACTGCGGCAATTTGTGCGTGATAAATGTCAAGCCCCACCCCCTACTCGCATCCACCCACTCCACCCACCCTCCAAAAAAAAAGTAGAACCAGGTCGCAAATTCCCGCCAAATGGGCGCGGTGGTTCTATTTTTGCGCGCCAAAAAATTTCCGCGCCGTATTTCTATCTCATGTTTACCAAGCGTGGTTCACGATATAAAAGAGGGGCAAAAATGCAAGGAGAGGTTGACAAGGTTGCACATATGTGCCCTT
>JYFJ02007910.1:0-14019 GCA_000934665.2 Catajapyx aquilonaris
TCTTAAATTTGCATAAATTTACCGAAAACTTGCATTAAATGTACATTAAAATTAAACTGTTGTGAACTATCAGCTTTTCAGATCTTGTTTGGCTCAGATTCATTTTAAGATATAGGTGTAATTTCTCTAACGTAAATTCTATTAATCGTTTGATTGGAGTTCCTTTTGTGAGGACAGTAAATGTAAATTCTTGTTCTTGATTAGCCTTTGAATAATTGTGGATGATGAGATACATTGGCGCGGGGCCTTTATGGTCGGGTCGCCGTAACTCTGACATAGTACCCGCGTGTACCGGTAATAATAAGACAAGCAACGATAAGCAACAGTGAATCACTCCTGAGTCAATGAATCAGTACTTGCATCAGTGAATCAGTACTTGCATCAGTGAATCACTCTCTGAATCAGTGAATTACCACCAGACTCAAAGAATCTCCCTCTGAATCAGTGAATCACTCGTTGAATCTGTGAATCACCATCTGAATCAATGAATCAGTGTTGAATCAGGCGATTCATTGAATCTCGTACAAAAAATCTTCGAATGGCGGACCCCTCGACATTATCTTAGGAGCACCATGTCGCAAGCACGCCTATCAGGACTTTCCATGATTTCCATTGAGAATGACAGGGCCAAGAAAATAGACATTTCATCGATCGTCAGAGCATTCGCCAGTGAACGCAGTAGGAAGAAACCATTGTCAATTTTTCATGATTAACTCATTAGCTGTATGCCTGTTTGGTAGTTTGGATCATTGTAATCATATTGATAAACAAAAGGTAATATGATTATGATACCTATGATTTGCATTTCTAAACTTCGCACTTGTGAAAGATGTTGTTTATAACCTATTATATTAAGGGTATAGGGAGGTTAAAATAAAATTGATTGATTGATTATATTAACGGTGGAGTCGGACGGTTTGTCTCGTCCAGTAGGGTTCGCTGGGTAAATTGCTCATTTCGAGGGGGGGGGGGGNGGGGGGCGCTCTTCATATATATTTACACGGGCCTCTCCCGATGTAGTTCCGCCACTGACCCACTTTATTCCCATCATGCTGTTGGTTCCTCTTTCCTCGTGGCCAGTTGGTCCCTCCCCCTCTCCCGATCTTTCCTGGTCCCTTCTTGCACACTTTCTACTTCTTTATTTGGCATTCTGAATAAACGGAGGAAATAACTTACTCACGTATTTTATGTGTCCGATTTACCTCTCCCTGCACTGTTATATACTGTAAAAAAATGGCGAAAGTTCATTGTAATGATCATTTTTCATTTTTTTCCTCGGGGTCCTTTCCTTGGGGTCTAAAAAGACCCCACGGCACGGTTCCAGGGTTAAACTACATCTAATGTCCTACAAAACTGTCCTCTACATGTTTTCTGTAGGATCAATAGCTTAGAAGATAGAGGGGGGTGAAAAAGTGCATATTTCGAAAAAGTGGTTGAAAATATTAGTTTTACTTTTTAAAAAGGATTTTTTAATTACAATGGTGGCTATTAACTATAATATTATACCCATAACACATGATACCTACATAAAAGTATGGATGGAAGTAATTTTGGTGACATCAAACAATCTAAAAAGAATGTAGGCTTGCCATTGGCCTCTGCGAGTAATTCCATCAAATGGACCAATGGGACAGTGGTTGTTGACCCTCTAATGATTTTCCAAAAAACCACTATTGCAAAAAAGAGTGATGAAGATGTTGCGGATTTTTAAAGGTATGAGTTATCCCCATTCCATTGGCCCTCTTCAATGAGGGTGGAATGGGGAAGTCAACGAAGTCATCACTCTATGATGCATTTCCTGCAGAGAGTAGTACAACTATGGACCTTAAAATGATTATCAACGTTGAAGATGGTGGCTTCCTCCTTCGCCATGTGAAATGGAATGTTGGCTGCAAGTTTTCTTCTATTTGTGATCAGTATGTAGCTTATCTGCGTAAATATATCAGAAAACTGATGGTGGTATGCCACCCCCCCTATAGCTCCCATAAGGGACATCACGGGGTAAAATAAAAAATAAAATAAAAATAGCATTCATGGATTTAAGCCAGGATTTAAAATTCGTTGCTGGTATGGAAATTGTGTCAGGCCTTACAACAAGTACAATTCGTTTTACAGGCATCTAGTAAGGGCTCATAATCTGACACTCGAAACTAGTCAGCGTTTGTCACTGATGGCTCACACACAAGACGCAGATATACCAATTACAGATGAGCAGGCAAGTATGCAAAGAACAGGTGAAAATGTGGATGGTGTTTTTTTGCACCAGTGTGAATACAGATGATGAGGGGTCAGGAGATGAACGTAAAGCTAGGGTCAATCAGATTTTTAAAAAAAGTTGGGCCTCATGATTTTGAGAATTCGGGAATGTTCAACAATGCCACAAAAATCTGTGCATGACTTGTTAGATGATGTGATGGATTTGCATTCGTTGTGCTTTGATGATTTGAAAGAGCATATGGAGAAAGTGCTAAGAGAACATTGTGCAAAAGTCAGTTGCACACACTTAAATGATGCTTTGCTTTCTGACATGTTTCCAAATCTGAGTCCCCTTGCAGAGTCCTATGACAGTTTGGATACTGTTGCCAAACAGAACAGATTTTTCAAAAATTTTGGGTTAGTGGAACCAATAAGAGTAAGCATTGAGAACAGTAATGACAGTTATGCATATGTTCCTATTAAACTAACTTTGATGGAATTGCTAAAACATGGAGATATTTACCAGCAACTTTCAAAAGTATCACCGGCAGTCGATGAGGATACATTCACATGTTTTCGAGATAGTGAAATCTATAAAAATCACCCACTCTTTTCTGTTGACAGTGGAGTTCTGCAAATAGCACTGTACATTGATGAATTTGAGACGTGCAATCCACTGGGAAGTAAGCGTGGTATCCATAAGCAAGTTGCAGTGTATTTTCGATTGGGGAATTTGGGAGGCAAAATATAATTCTAAACTTAAGTCCATATATTTAGTGCAGTTGTGTTCGTCAATTGTTCTCAAGAAGCATGGATACGCAGTAGTTCTCCACATGTTACTCAAAGATCTTCAAGATTTAGAGGAAAATGGAATAACTCCATTTGTTCACGGAAGAAACGTGAATGTGAAGGGATGTGTCAGTGCTGTCAGTTGTGACATTCTAGCTCACAGCATAGGGGGTTATATTGAGGGTTTCACGGGTTTGCGAATATGTCGATTATGCATGGCAACGTCACAGACTGCACAGAAGAAGTTCCATAATAGTGCCTTTAAGCTCAGGAATGAAGCCATGTATGATCTTCATGTATGTTCTATGTGACAGCAACATGTCTACTACGTATGGCATAAAATGCGAAAGCATTCTGAAGCAATTAAAATATGCCAACATTACTGAATTGCTGCCTGCAGACGTCTTTCACGATTTATTTGAAGGGGTGGTTCTGTCACCGTATTTGTTTTCACATGTGTAGATTATTACATAAACTTCATACCTTGTTCCAATTCCTACCTTGTTCTTTTCCCCATTAGATTCATGGTATTATTCCCACCATCCATGACGGAAATTGTCTCGTTCTGTTATGTTTATACCAATATGTGTTCAGCGTATATGCTTGTATCAACTGCTTGCCCATCATGCTTTGCGTTATCCTCTCCCTATAAGAAGTGGAGTCCGATTTACCTCGAGGCCTTTGGTCGCCCTCGCGGGATGGCCACTGGTCACTCCGCACTTCCTTCTTCCACTTACCTATACACCCTGCCCACCATATTACTGTGTCAAAAGGTTTATAGTCCATTAAACAGATTTGGAACGAACCCCTGTTGTTGTGTCCCTTTTTTTGGGTCCTCAACGTGTGCCCTCCTGGGTCTCCTTACTTGGCCCGTTGGGTCACAGTTCCATTAGTTTTAAAGCACATTATTGGCGCCATAATGTTTCAAAAGCTACTGTCCTGGGAAGAACTTAATAAGGGGATTGCAGAGTTTCCCTATCATTCTCTCGACAAAGCCAATAAACCTGTGCCTCTGCAAGGCACCTCGAAGAATGTAAAAGTAGTGCAAAGTGGCAGTGGCACGTGGTGTTTGATTAGACTCTTACCTATTATGATTGGCTCCAAGGTACCGAGACACTCGGCAATGTGGACATGCATATTGTTACTTCTAGATATTGTTGAAATTAGTTGCGCACCAGTAATAACCAGGGATATGGTTGCTTTCCTAGCAGTGCAAATCAGTGACTTCCTTGCCACCTTCCGAGATCAATTTCCCAATGTGCGACTGACACCCAAAATGCACTATTTAGTGCATTATCCAATGCTAATGTGTCGTTTTGGACAACTGATTCATTTTTCTACAATTAGATTTGAAGAAAAGCATTCAGAACTGAAACAGTGGTCCAAAATGACAAAAAACAGGATAAACATGAGCTACACCCTAGCAAAAAGGCACCAATTGAAGCAATGCTATTACCTGGCTGGAGCGACCTACTTTCAAAGTGACCTACAATATGTGACAGATAAGGTACAGACAGTGGCTGAGCTAACTGATGACTGGCAATGCTTAATTGAAGGAGGCTCTGTTCCTGATTTGCATGAGAAAGTAGTAGTATGCAAACACTTAAATGTTGATAGCATTTCTTATCATTCCCAAAGTGCATTAATTACATCAACTAAGTCACAACATAATGACATCGAGCTAAAAGAAATTATTAGCATTTATGTGTACAACAAAACACCTGTGCTTGTGTGCATAGATTTAAACATAATGCATTTTGACGAACACTATCCCTGCCATGTAGTCGAACGAGGAAACTGTAGGAAAGCCATTATTCCTGCCCTCCTACCCGACCCTTTACCTTTACCTATGTACTCGCATCCAGAAATTTATGGGGCTCAATTTGTGGTCCTGAAACATTCACCACCATTCAATGTGCATGCATTGTAACATCACTTTTCAGAATCTGTCGTCATTATCAGGTATAGAATGCACGTGCAAATGAACTACAAATTTTACTACATTAAAAATCTCTTTTTCCGTGTTTCATTAGGTTGATTGATTGATTGAAGGTTTAATGGCGCAACAGCAGCAATGGCTATACTGCGCCAAGCACCTGTGACGTTGGAGGGGAGGGCAGGCAATACCACCCCGACCCCAACGTTAACTGAACCAAAGGTTTTATTTTTTTGTTTATATATTTTTATATTTTTTTTTTAAAAAAAGGGAGATAATTACTTAATTATCACTTTACTTGAGCATTTATTACAGTAGCGACTATAAAATTTCAATAGAGTGTAACAAGTGAAACAAAACGCTACGAGTATATTTTTAAAATGCAACGGTTATATATCTCTATACATGTTGGTTCTTTTCAAAAAAGAAAAGAGAGCCAACATAACAGTGGGGTCCGCAGAGTCGGACAGCAGATGAGCGAGGGTGGAAGGAGCGGGGTCTCCCGCCCGCAGGAGACCGGTGTCTAGGCGGAGTTGGTGCAATGCAGGACAGTCCAGCAGCATGTGCTGGACCGTCAGAGAAGGGGCCTGGTGGCAGTGGCCGCAGAGAGGGGGGCCGTCCCCGCCCCTGAGGAGGTGGCCGTGGGTGAGGCGGGTGTGCCCCATCCCATCTCAGGATGTCAGCGATCGACATATCCAAGACAGAGTGTCGCCGTCCTTTCAGACCCATGCTATTCCATACACACCTCCTATACCACCCGTACCTTTTTGTCAAATGATTACAGGAACAGCCTGAATCCTATACATTTTTTTGGAATACATTTCAGATTTCTGTCTGACAGAACAATGTCGCTACGAGGGCGATTTGAAAGATTTTGCCTCCTATGCGATAATTTCAATAATACGCAAGATAATCACATAAACTGTATGTCTGGTGAAATCTTGAAATGTCCTCTACCAGGGGGTTTCATTACCATCCCTAGTCCCACACACGCGCCAAGGTCGGAACAGTCATTGCATCCCGTCGGAGAAGAAATCAGGCTTCTTCTCCCGGCACCAGCGATGCACATCTGCTTGCACCTCCGAATAACAACTTGTGTAATGGTGTCCCTTCAGGTGTTCTTTCAGCTTCGTGAAATGAGAAAAATCGCAAGGTGAGAGATCCTTCCTGTATTTCGTCTGTGGTAAAATGTCATGGCACTTGAGATGCTGCAATGCATCCTGGATTTGTCGACTGGTGCATGGACGAGTTTTGTCAAAGTGTAGTAGCCCGGATCTTGCACCTTGCGATTTCCCCCTTTTCACGAAACTGGAATTACACTAGTGATGCGGAGGTGAAAGCAGATGTGCATCGTTGGTGCACGGGGAGAAGACGGCTTGTTTCTTCCCTGACGGGATACAACAACTTGTCCGACGTTGGCGCATGCACGGCCTCTTGAGCGAAGGCTCAAGAGGCCGTGGGCGCTTGTGTGTGGCTATACTAATATAGGGATGGTGACAGTGGAAAAGTAATGACACCCCCTGGTAGAAGACATGCCAAGCTTTCACCAGACGTACAGTCTATGTAATTATACTGCCAAGGGGTAATAATACTTCTTTCAGTTGTTCTCAAATTAATGACAGTTCAATTGGATATGGGTTTCACATATATTTCTTTCAAAAAGATCGATGACTGACCTTTTCACACTCACTGCCTGATCTGAAATGTAACCACCCTACAGTAGGCCTATATTAGTGTGCAGTAGTGCAGTATCCTAGTGTAGCATCCGAAATGCACGCGTACAGTTAGCCTTGACCTATGACTGAAGGCCTCACAGGTCTCTGTCCATATAGTATTAGCTATGCACATTGTTAACCATTTCTTATCCTTCAGGGACGGCACCAGGCTCGACGTGCAGCAGATGTCCCCTGCAGAATCCGAAATCCTCATCGAAGAAGAAAGGCAGCCCCTCATAAAGAACATTTCTTCGATGCAGAACATCCCGATGTACCCCCGCGAGCATAAAGATAGAGACGGCAGGCCCTTTTTTGACCTTTCTTTATCCGACTCAAATTAATGAACTATTTTTGGACCGAGTTTGCTGCTTCAGGCGTGTGTTCGTGTATTTATGACAGTATATTTGATACCGTAATAGCTTCAATTGGCATTGCAGCCTGCTGCCCAAGGTGAGGGCCTGCCGTCTCCATCTTTATGCTCGCGGGTGTACCTCATCGAACCCAGCTATTTTGTGTCGAGGGTGCTGGAAGTGGCTTCACACGAAAGAGATTGCACTCGTGGAGGGACAATGGCTTTCCAAAAGATCATAAAGAGCGGCATGGAAGCTGAGTTCCTGTACTCCTGCACAAAGTGCACTCACACATTCGTCCACAGGAATGTCTCATCAGATGATAAGCAGCTTCCAATAAATGAGAGGGTGGCATGGGGGTTCAAGTCCCTAGGATGTGGCTATTACAGGCAGGAGGAGCTCATGTCAGTGATTGGTGCTGCACATATGTCGCAGCATTTGTTTGAAAAGGGCTCCAAATCTGTAGCACACATTTGGGAGGAGTCACTCGCTGCATCAATGAAGGCAGCAGGAGAAGAGGAAAAAAAGCATGCTCTACAACAAGGCAACCTTCACAATGGCGTCCCATTCATAACAGTCGTAGTGGACGGAGGTTGGTCCCACAGAAGCCATGGGCACAGGTACTCAGCAAAATCTGGGGTTGGGGTCATCATAGGCGCACACACTCAAAAGGTCCTTTTCTTGGGGGTCCGAAACAAACACTGCGCCATATGTGCTTTGGACGAGGGAAAAGAACAACCACGCCAGCACCATTGTTTCAAGAACTGGGAGGGTCCTTCCACCGCAATGGAGGCCAGCATTATTGCAGAGGGATTTGCCACCAGTGAAGATGTGCATGGCATAATTTACAAAAAATACATCGGAGATGGAGACTCAAGCGTGCACAAGAAAATTGTTGAATGTGTTGACTATGGCAGGAGCGTGGAGAAAATAGAAATGTGCCAACCATGCAACCAAGAACTACACAAAACGCTTATACGCGTTACAGAAAATAAGTGCAGAACACAAGAGGTGCCTTTCATCAACGAACATTGGGAGAATGACAGCAGGTGCCAGGGGTGCCATCAAGTATGCGGCCAAAAATAATAACTCGCAACACGAGCTAGCAGAACAGCTGAGGAATGTCCATCGCCATGTCTATGGAGACCATAGCAAGTGCAAAGAATATTTCTGCACCTCTATTGGAGAAGTGGATGAAGGCAAGGCAAGCCTGCAGAAGATGGGGCTAAAGGTTATTCAGGACATCCAGGGGGCCGTGATTCCTCTCCTGGATTTGTCACGGCACCTTGTACAGGATGCTACAAGTAACAAGGCTGAAACATACATGAGCATCATTGCAAAATTTACAGGTGGAAAGCAACTGAACGTCATCCAAAGGGGGAGTGTACCAGTCAGGTTGCCAGGGTGCGGCACTAAATTACAACCATGGCCCCAGGTGGCATGGCGAAGCCATGCGTTCAGCAACAAGATCTAGCCCGCATATACACATGAAGAAGCTAGCCATTCGAATTTTACGTCGGCGTGATACCCGAGAGAAACAGGCCAGAAAACCTGTAACCCCCCGCCGTCTATTCACACCACGGCGGCAAGGACATGATGTGCATTATGGTCCGCAATCAGATAAACCCCGAATAAACCCGATAAACCTGAAGGTAAGACAGCTCTCTCTCTCTCTCCCTCCCTCCCTCCCTCTCTCCCCGCTAATGTACTCAGTTGCTTTGCAATAAACTGTGCTTGACCAACAACCCACAGTGCTTTCTTTCCGTGTGATCCAGCCGCTCGGGTCACACTATCATTTCAGAGCCTGAACCACAAGTGTACCAGTGCACAGAATGCTCTGGTAATTTCAGGCTGAGAGAAGAAGCGGAGGGACATTTGTGCCCTGCTATCCTTGCCAGCGGGTCAGGAGAGGGAGTTGCCCAAAGGCCTACTTCCGATGATGATGATAGTAAAGGTGAGTTACCAGACTGAGTGTGCCAGGCTATGTGACAGGGTGATAATCACTATACCAGGCTTAAGGCCGCGTTGACATGTGAGCAATTTGCTGAGCGACGAAGCCAATTGTTTGGGGTGAACATCGATTGTTACGTTCGCCCTTAACTAATGGTTACATCACTTATCAAATCGCTAACATGTAAATGCAGCATAATAATACCTAACAAGTTACACATCAAACCTCTTTAGTACAGAATAGCTTTAATCAAAGGTGACAGGAAATGAACAGTAAATCATTTGTTATTTCGGCTGCCACTACAGCACCAAAGAGCACATGGGACCGTCCCAGTACCCTGGCCCTCATCGCCAGGTACAAGGAAAAAGGAGACGACTGGACAAAACCAACAAAGAAAAAAAAGCCCTCTGGGAAGACGTCGCCAGGGAGGTGAATAGATCATGCGGCACGTCCTTCACTGGGGCTCAGTGCCAAGGGAGGTGGAAGACAATGCTCAATAGGTACAAGAATGTGAAGGCGCATAATGCGAAGAGCGGCAACGATCGCCAGGATTATGAATTTGAGGCGGAATTGGACCTGGTCATTGGGGACCGTCCAGATGTGGCTCCAGTGAAGGTCCTAGGGTCGTTGAAGGGTAAGTGTAACTTGATCAATCAAGGGAATCCTAAGTAACTTTTTAGAGAAAAACCCAGACGTTTTTCGATGGATGAGAAAAGGTCTAAAAGATGGGTTTGCTGGGATATATATTTTTTAAATGGTAAAGATGCGGTCTGGGGGTAGGAGGAGGGAGAGGGGAAAGGGTAAGTCCACTTTTGGCCAAGAATTAGTTATGGGTGGTGTCAATTTAAGTCCTGGTCCCGTGACGGATGTTGGGGACAATAGGAGAAAACATGGAAAACTCTACTCTAATCACACTCACATGATTTGCCAATCTTGTGTGAATACAATTGTATGACTGGAGCTATTGTTCATATTCGCAGGTAATCAACCAGTCAACAAGGCAGAAGAAGAAAAGTCAGAATATGACGAGAACGATGAAGGTACAGTATGCATAAACTAAGTGCATGTTAACATCTTCCCTACTTACGTAGGCTACCAAAGAATCCCTTCCACCTTCAGTTGATTTTTTAGGTTATTTTGTACCAGGACATACAGGGTGTACCATAAAAATTCCATCGAATTCAAGAACTTGTGAAATCTACATTATACGTACGGATAAGTGAAAATCATATTTTACCTTATGTTGGTGCACAATGATTTTGATTTTTAGGCTGCACTGAACCCAGACGAAGAGCCTGTATCAAAAACCCCGTCAAATTTGAGATGTCGTGGAATAAATAGTACCGTATAACACGATAGAATTTAATAATAGGCCTATATGTATGTGAAAGTAGTGATGTTTCCCCAGTTTTTACGCTCTCTGATTTAAATGTTGAGGAAACTTCCATCCAAGACCAACAAATTGTATCATAAACACCATAAACACTCCAAAAGTACAGTAACAGAAAATATTATACAAAATACTCTGTTCAAACATTCAGCATTCTTCTGATTCATCCGAACGCGCCTGCTTTTGACATGATTGCAAAATGTTAAAAAGTAAGTGTTTAGGAAAATAAGTACTTGGTCTCGTAGAGCATGGATTTGGGACTGTTAACAGAATATCTATAATGGGTACTTGTTTCTTGGAAATCCGAGAAATTTCAACTGGTAACATTCCGCAAATTTTCACAAATTTTGAAGTTCAATTAGGCACACAAAACGGGCTCAGTACGACTCAGTGATGCAATTGGATTTAAGTTGACCTGAGGATAATAGGGAAACTATCCAAGTAAGTATCAGCTGCAGCGATCCGCAGCTGAAGGAAATATTCTACGATATAGACTTGCAGGGGCCACTTCATATTCTTTTTGTACTGAATTACTGCAGTATTAGTATTACCATGCGACCCCACTTCACAAAATGCTACCTTGGGACAATGCCAGTCTGCACTGCTTGCATCTGATTCCACTGCTGAACCTGCATTTTGCCATGCACCAGGCCCAGGTACTTCTGGTTCAGCACTTGGTGGTGAAAGAGGTGGTGCCTCTGTTTCACCTTCTGGGGGTAAGATTGCTCTTCTAAGATATTACTTTTTTTCAGGCTGATTCATATGACTGGGCAGGTATCATATTATGCAAACCATTCAATAATTGCTCATCACAAAAATTATAAGTAAACTGGATTTAATTTATTCTTCTCAATTTTGGTGCTTTCTGTTTGTCCTTTTTTTTATTCTGCTCCATTTTAATGACTTTGCTTGCTTGCTTCCTTGCCTATATAAAAGTAGGAGACACAATTTTGCCTGCCCTTTTGTATTTCTGGATATTGTCATACCCAGGGCCTGAAAATAATGTTGTATGATGCAGGTAGAAAATGTTGCCACAACAAACAGAATGTCAATATTCTGATATTGTCATAATTGGGCTCTGTAGGTGCTCTGTGGATAATGTTTTTCCCATAGACGTGATGTAAATGTGAATGAACTCTTCTGCACATATTGTACTGTTTCATTATGAGTTTATACCAATATTCAGACATGGAGGTGTTGGGTTCGTAGCGCTGGGGGTTGTGACACCAACAATGTTGTGTGGTGACGGTGCATGGTGTTTTTGTGTTGGTGTTGGGATATTGACAGTTATATGGTTGTGTCATTCTTTCTGCATGGATGTGTATTTTTCATGCATAGCACAGGTATAATTATTGGTCAGACAAGTGGTTGTTGCCACAAGCTGACTAAATGAAAAGAGGTAGGATGCTGGGTGATGGCTGACCAAACGTAGCTACATACTTGAGGATTTGTACTTGTAAAAGGAATTGGTATATTGCAAGAAAGTCATTTGGTAGTGTCGTTGGCTTGAAATCCTTGCATGACTTCAGGCAATGCCTGACTTCACATCCGTGTGATATCACAAAAGTATTTCAACTTGCTTTGTAGCAACAACACTGCCTTTGCAATATACGTATGGTAATGCTCGTATTTAGGTAATACAACTTGAAAGCCTGTGGCCACATGCAACAAGTCAGAATCTTGTCAGCCTTTACTGGCCTTTACGTATTTGCCCATGCGGTTGCATCATATTGCAGCAGTATTATTTTCTGCATATTGATGACTTGCTTTTCTCTTGCTACTGCTTTTGCATGACTCTTGCATGACAGCTTCTTCTTCCCTTTCAGCCCCTACAGTTCGTATACCCGTGCCAAAGGCAAGATTTTTGCCAAATCAGTGCATGGCATGTGGCATATCTTTTTTTCATAATCCTGGGGTGGCCTCAAAGGTGGTGACGGAGGCCACCCAGTTAGACGTGTACTGTAGGATGGCACTTTGGTTACCGAAAGGTAGCTACCTCTGCGCCTCGCATGTTAGACCGGATGGCATGTTGAAGGTTGGAGTGACCTTTGATGGGGACGTGGAAGCTGACCAGACAGAACTGTCTGTGGATGAAGCTTCTCGTCTCTTCGCTGCACTCCCTGGATACACCAGGACTGTTGCTTCAACAACCTCCCGTATCCACTTTGACGATGATTCACTGTCTGATGGTGATGTGCATTCAATGACGGGTTTGGGAACAACGGGTTGCACCAGGGGAAGCATACTGGCAAGATGTTCGACACGGAGAGGATGATACTTTCCTTGCAAGAACGGATAGTACTTTGGAAGACAGACGAAAAGGTATACGGCCATCGTGAAGCCAAGAGGAAGGCCCAATGTTCTCGCTCCCTTCCTTTTCTTTTCTTGGGGCGCGCAGCGACAGCAATGCAGACCAACTCGAGCACGTCCGTCTTCTCTGGCATCTTCTGGTGTGCTGAGCGTGATCTGCGTTCACACATGTCGCAGCGTTTTTGTCGCGGGAGAAAACGCCTAGTGTGAACCTCGTCAGGCGTCAGCGACGAAAACGCGGCAACAAAGTGTGAACCCAGCCTAACGAACGGCGCCTCCAAATCTGCGAAGTTCCGTTGGTGGGGGNAACGGGGACCAACGAAGCACTGACGATTGGCATTTTTAAAAATGCAATTTGTGATGGTGGGGGGGCCAACTTAACGGACGTAAGTCCACAGATGCGTATACAGGGTGAGGCAAGATCTCAGAATGTTCGAACATGAGATTTCTAACAAAACTTGGTAATTCAGAGACAATAATTATAGGCATCGAACGACAATGGTCAGTCAGAAAGTATGTTTCTTAATACCAGATCTCCTGATCAATGGGCCGATTACTCCAGAGGCTCCAGAGGGCGATTACTTTATTTTTTTATGTTTCAAAATTACAATTATTTCTGTCTTTCTCCCCTCTTCCCTTTCTACTAATAAAGACTTTATAAAATCACTATAATAGTAAAATAATAAGATTAAATGAATCAGCATGTAACTTGTCTAGATCAGTGTCCTCATAATGTGTCACTAAAAAATTGTAACCCGAGTAGGGGCAACTCCCCCCCCAGAAATAGGTATGTACCTAAAGCAAAAAGGTAAATAAATAAATAAAATATTTAAAAATGTGACTTCTCTCCACCACCACCTGAGGCGCTGCATCTACATCCCTCGTAGCAAGTGGCCGTGATTAGTCAGTACACTGATGGCGAGGCAATAATCGCACGCGTAAGGTAAGCATCGGATGCTCAGTGTGATCGACATTAGCGTCATCTTCGCGCGTCAGAGGGAGATTGGCGTCTGGTAAGAGAGGGAGCAAAGGGAGTACCTTCTTGTAGTATCCATCCCCATCGTAGTCCGCATCATGCAGCGAAGTTGGGTCACTACTTTTGCATCAGGTTGAGAAAATAAGCCAGGGTTACCTCATGTCGTCTCTCATAGTTACGCATAAAGGGAGGCAATCCCATAGTCGGATGGCTACCGCAGGGAGGCTTTTTTTTTTCTTTTCTTTTCTTTTCACGATGGCGGACGAAAGGCAAGGGGGAGGAATAGGAATAGGTCTGGAGGGATAGGCACAATTTTAAAATATGGTCGTGTCATTTTGGAAGTGACCTGGAGGGCTGGGGACAGGGGGTAAGGGCGGGCTGCATGGCGTGAGGATGAGGGCAGTGA
>JYFJ02007911.1:0-14016 GCA_000934665.2 Catajapyx aquilonaris
TGATCTTGCTCTGAGATGCTGCGAGTCCAATGGGCTGGTGGTGACGGGACGAGCAGCTGGAAGACGACGAGCACGACGATGATGGTCGGGAAATGTCCCGCACTGATGTAGCCCTTGGTGTGGCAGCCGAATCGAAGCTCAGGAGACGTGCAGCAGGTCGTACCACTTCAGGCAGTGCATTAGTCGGGGTCTTCTCCAGCGTTTTGTCTGACATTTCCAGGCTCGTTGATTGAGGTGTGGCATTTGGCATATCAGCCCGAAGATGCACGACGGCCAGTTCAGACTGGGTGCCTGTCAGAGTGATGCAAACGTTTCCGGATGAAGGCAGATGAGATCCGTCACATGTTACGCCAAACGAGGCTGAATTGGTCAGAAGCAACTGAGGCGATTGTGACAGCTGGAAAGCCTCGGATGATTCCGATCGGATGCGCATCTCCATCGGAACGGCTGCTTTGCACTTCTTCGTTACGGTAAATGTGCTGTGCTTCACATTTCCTTTGGCGACGACTCCAAAGTCGACGTCACTCACTGAAATTACCGGCTCCTCTGACTCCAGCACGACTTCAACTGTCGAATGGTCCAGCCCACAGCTGCTGCCACTTATGCCCTTAGCGTCAACATTAATCTTCATCACCAAGTGTCCAGCCAACCTCGGCACAACCGTCACCTCCAACACTTCCTTCTTGTTCGGCTCGACAACAATAGAGTGCTTCGACTCCACCTTGACGTCTCGAGCTCCCCGTTGTCGTCCATCAACCATCAGTGATGCGAGGGATGCGTCGTATCGAAGCAGCCTGTGTGTCTGGTTGTGAACTGGAACCGTCACAAGCACTTCGACGCCAACGAGAGCAAGCGGATCGTACTTGAGTGGCTGAGACTTGGGCTGCGCTGGAGTGGACGTGTACATCTCGCACTTATTCCGCAGCTTTTGAAGCTCGTCCATCACGTTTTGAACTAACGAGTTTGGTGACTGGCTTAACGAAGCGCTTGCAAGCCACCGGTCAATTGCAGTCAGATTAATCCCATCCTGCGAACAAAACGGCGCACAATTCAATGCAGGTCATAATTTGGAAAAAGACGTTAATTACATGTGGCATGCTGCAATCAAGTTGGGCTTCGGTCGGCTTCTCAATACCAGACACTGACAGCTGGGACGATTCGGCAGGTTTCGGTGTGATCTGGAGGTCTGGAAGGTTGACTATGCTGCTTCGCATCGATCCAAACGACGGCTGAAATATGACCAATAGTAGTTAATGCGACTGGTTTTTTTAAATAAAATTGCGCTCAACCGCTCACCCTTGAAGTGTCGTCTCTCCCTTCAAGCGATCCAAGTGGTGCGCTACCTTGCCTAAAAAATCTGTCCATCTCAGACAATGACCACTGTTTGGAACTGCAGATAAAAAGGTCTGTAATGTTTCTCGACTTTGCTTAAATTTGAATGACTTGCCTGTGCGTCGACAGCTGGGATCCGTCTTCAGCCGTTTTGTTCATATCAAAAAGAGCCTTGCCGTCTACCGGAATGAAAGAAGCGCCCTCCGCTTGAGGTTCTCCGCTAATAAGTAAATGACAATTAGCAAACAATTTCCAGCAAAGTGACGGAGCTCACCTGAAGCTGTTGCTGGGTCCGGCCCCGCTTAATCCAAGCCACGCATCGTCTTCTTGTACCTCCGAAGCAGCACCATTTGGAAGAGACGTTGACCTTCCCAAAATCTGGTCCTGGCTGAAAGATACCTAAAAACATACAAATTGTAGCAAATAAAACTCATCGCAATCGCGTTCTCTACTTTTCTTGTGATTACCTTGCCCAATTCGGACACATCGTCAAGCGTTTCTGGTGTCGAATCTTCAAATGAACTTCCGACCTCAGATTTCCTGAAGTAGAGGGACGGTAGCCTCGACTCTTCAGACTGCGGTTCTTCCCCGTTAGTCGCATCCAGCCGATTCTCTTCAAGGCTTAGCTGCTCCTCTGCAAAAATAATAATAATATCGTAACGTACATTATGTTTCCAGCATGTCAACTCACTTGAGATGAAGCTATCGGATAGTAATCCAAGTGACGACTTCTGCGATCCGGACTCATTCACCTCCTGCGAACCAAGTACAAATTATTGCGCCGCCAGTTTCACATGACCTTTTAACGACTCACGTTGTCATCGAGCAGATCCAGTATGCTCTTCAGCCTAAGACTAAGCCGCTGCGCACCATCCGACATCTGCCCTTCCATTCTTTTTCTTGTACTGTTCAAAAAATGATGATTACCCAAAAAAAACACCTATACCATAAATTATAATCCAATAAATGAGAATAAAAAATGCTGACAGCAGAAGCAAAAACCGTTTTTTCCCCCCCAACATGACTAAATTACCAGTGCCCTCCAGGAATTCAATATGCAGCAGTCAGGTCAAATGGTCATCAAAGGTCAGCCCTTAAAATCCGTGTGCCCTGATCGAAGGTTAGAACTTGAATAAAACCGAACTCAACGAAAGCAAGTCAAATTCGAACGTTTTCTTTTCCGGCGGCCATCTTTAAAAAAAAGAAAAGAAAAAAAGGAAAAAAAAAAGCCGGCTTTTCATCGGAATATCGATGTATCGGCGATATATCGGAATATCGATATTGGCATAATAATAATTTTTATTGGAAGTTGTTCCTGATAATTTATTTTATTTGAATATAAATGAAACTGAGTTTTTCATATATAAAAAATTGGCTCCTTTAATACTTTGAGGATATTAACTTTCTCCGGTAGTCTTGGGTCCTGCCTTTACTAGTAGATCACAAGTTCTTCGTGTCCTGATCAAAATTGAATCTCAGTGAATTATAAAAATTAAATTTTGCAGATATGAAGTGAAGTCACTGAAGCTGGTTTTACGCAACGAATTTATTCCTCTCTGTGAGTGGCTGCGTAGACAGAGGCCCCGAAAGCTAGTGACTGGAAACAAGAGAAGAAACTATTATTAGTCATATATCCAAGCTGAATTTAATATTGTATGTGTATATACATATATATTATATATATATATATATATGTATGTATATATACTATATATGCTTCAGAGTTTTAATTACCATGACGAAAGCCAGAGATAAGACAAGTCCTCCAATGACTGGGCTGGACTTGTCCATCACACTAATTACTCGTTTGTAGCAACCTTCCGTGTACGTAGACTCCTGCTGGTGACTGGTCTCGCAGCTGTACAGCTCATGCTAGTATATAATCAAGCAGGCCAATTAAATGCACATACTCGAAAAAAAAATCCATTTGTGCACTACAAAAAAAAAAAAAACACACGCGACTGTTGTGCTTTTACATATAGATTTATAATATGCTAATGTTAATCGTCTATATTTTTTCGCACCTTTGTCGAATTGACGTTCTTCCTGCAGCATGATGAAGGAACCCGGGTTTCGTTGAAAATTATGTGCCACTCAGTGAACCTCTTGGTACCACAGCATCCCAACTGAAAGGTCACAATTGGATAAAATAATTGGTGGCATTAACCCCTAAAATAGTTACCGCGACTTTTTAAATTCATTAGTTAATTAGCTAGCAAATCATTACGTCGCACTTAAGGGACGGAAGCCACGCAAGTGTAAAAAAACGTTTTGAATCTTACATACTGTAGTCTATATATCTAAAGCAGATAGTTTGTCTGTATGTCCGGGCTATAACCTAGTAGCCCACTTCCGGACCACTGAGAGTATACTGACACTTGGCATACACGGATGGCTTACTTGCTGCTGTTTGATGACAAAGTCCGAAAGCAGCAGCACTTTTTTTTGGAGTCTAAACACCAAAAATGTATTGCATATAATTATAAGATCAGTGATCCTTACATAGTCCTGCGCGTTGTCCCAATCGGCTTTTGTATGGCTGTTGTAGTCCGCCATGGATATGTTCATGTGTTGACGGCTTTCTTCGCTCAGTTTACCAGGCGCCTTCAGTACCATGAGACCGCCGATGACAGACAGGATCGCAGTGACCAACACCAAAGCAGAAAACTATATAATAAAGAGTGGGACAATTATTTTCAACACTATAATATTGAACCAACCAGCTCTTTATTGATAAGACATACATACCTGGTGCAGAAGCCACGCCTTGTCCACTTTGACGCTGACCACTCCCAGGATCGCAATGAAAACCGCGAATCCTTGTGACACCAGAATCACGTTGATTGCATTGCTGTAAAGGTCCCACTTCAGCAAGTTCTCCGCAGACCTCACGTGCGCCAAAACCATCACGCAATAAATAATTGCTCCTGCTGCTCCAATCTGTTCGGGGGGAGGGGGGGGGGGGGNNGGGGGAATTATATAAAGTTTTTACGTCACTAATTAAAAATTGATCATAATCGAGTACAGGCCACATCGTGATGTGTAGCCGAAATTAATAATATTACAAAAATTCTTACCACAATCAGACCATTACTTGCGAATAATAGATTCCTTATATTTTCTCGTGTGTTGTAGTACGCGTTATGGTCTCTTGAGTTCATCATATTATTTTAACTTCTTGGCTGCTACAAATATCACACGTCACATCCTGTTTTTCTATCATCTTCTTTGCCAAAAAAATATATATAATAATTCTGGGGACGTTTATCCTCAAGAAATTCCCCCATCTCTTCGGTTACGCCCCAATTGTTAAAAACATAACCACCAAACAAATTCTTTATTTTTTGTAATATAATTTTTGGCTAAAGTTTTCTCGTAGGTTCCGGAATAAAAAAACTCAGTTGAGATAAACGTAGCAAGAGATGAATATGCCGAGCATCTGAAATAGAAAAAAATCGTTCAGGACCTATACGCATTACAACCAAGTGCGCAGCCACACTCGCGCAGCTCCATTGTTCTGACAGCACCATTGCCAGAATGACTCTTAAAAACTTATTCACACCCTTTGAGGTTCGGCAACGTAGCAAACGTTTCCCCCCCCCCCCNCCCCCCCCCCCCCCGAAGCATAGCCTTGGAAATAAGTGCACACCCACTATACTATTCATAATGACAACCGTGCAAGCTGCGCGAACTGTGGTGCGCACTCGGTTGCGTTTGTATTTTTAAAAAAATTGCCGTTAACTACCAGTGAGATGATGAGAATGAAGCTGATTGTGACCAAGAATGCCTCGCTCTTCTTGAAGTGACGTTTGATCTTGTCGTAGCAGCCGTCGTTGAAGGTGTTGTTTTTCGTCGGGTCCTCCATGCAAAGGGTCTGGTGCTGTTCAGAGCCGCAGAAGTCCTGCGCCACGAAAATTATATGACTTATATTAACAACTGTACACACACACACAAAAATTAGTCCAGAAATAATATAATTATATAAAAAATGTATGCCTACAATAGTGTCGGTGCAGCAGGATTGTGGCAACTTGGAATCTTTCAGCTTTCCTATCCATTCATCTGAACTTTTCACTCCGCAGCACTGCAACTGCAACAATAATGTGCAATCATATATATTATTAGTAGCCTACATGCGACAATAATGTCCAACCAAAATGTCGTACCGTTTTCTGCATGTCATCCCAAGCCACCTTGATCACCTTGTTGCTCTCGTATTTCCCCATGGATTCCATCAGCGCGGACTCCAAAGTTTTGGACATTTCGGAAGTATTCTTGTATATCAAGGCGGTGCCTATAATGACCACGGACAAGATGGTCACAAGCCACGCCAGGTACTGGGGGGAAAAAGGGGGGTCAGTATCGTTGATCTTTACTACGCAACGAAAAGTAAAGATCATCCGTTTGTCGGCTGATCTTTACTACGCGACGAAGTGTCGTGGCGGTGGAGAGCCAACGAACGTTATTGTGGCTCTGTTAGTAAAGATCATCCTTTGCTGACCTGCAGTACGAGACACTTTTGTTCGCAACAGGCTCCCACGAATCCGATCAGAGCTACTGCAACTGAGAATCCTGCTGCTCCAGCTACTACGTAAACTGCGGTTATGAACAGCTGCTTGTCCACGAGGTGGTCCAGTCGCGGACTCTGTAAGATCACTACGGCGCAGAAGCCCACCACGGCACCAGCGGTGACCTGCAACAACAATGGTAGATGTCACTTATACACAAACACCTATAGACTTATGAGAACGGGATGACTCACGATGATGAAAAAGTTGGACACGAAGAGAAACATCCTCATCACCTTGTACATCTTTCCCTCGTTGGCATGTTCGACCCCAGGATCAGGACACATCTTGACCTCCGACCTTTTATTTTTGTAGTCTGAAAATCACAGGAAATCTATGTAATTGAAATAAATCGGGTGTGATGAGACTTACTTTTTATTCCAATATATTAAAGGGACGGAGGTTTTCCCCCTCACCAGGATTTAGAGAATACAAACGAAAAGGCGTTGCCATGCGATCACAACAATGCACAGTGTTGCCGTATAATTTGCCGCCATTATTATTATTATTATTCTAATGATTTAATTATCCTGGCCTGTTGGTGACCCTCAACACAGAAAAGGCTTGAGGGTAGCTCTGAACAGTCAGGATGAAAAGTTTCTCTTCACTTTTTTGAGGGGAGGACACCCCGGCAAACTCTACTTTTCATTGTTGAATGTGGCAACAATTGTGAAATTCAACAATGCCCCCCCCCCCCAAAAAAAAGTAGCACAGGTTGCCAAGCAAACGCGCAACAAAGGCTGTAAACGAATCAGTCTCGAATTCGGCGAAACCTCAAGAGGGCAAGGGGTTCAAAACAAATAACCCCTTCAAAAATGTGCTGCTTAAAACTCTTGGTAAAATTGGGAGCGTACCTCACATACCTTGGATTACTGGTAAATGAACGCGTTTTACTTGCTTTATATAATGAATCATTATAAAATTAAATCAAAAATATTTCGCAGGTAATGGCCGTGTTTTCCGGTGCTTTCGGGATGATGACAATGGCCGAGCTGGTCTTCTTGACTCCTCTTGTTGGCAACACACTGTTCAGCATGTGCAAGATATTCGTGGCCCTCGGATCAGTCGTTGTCCTGTTGTCCGTGCTGGGAGCCTTCGCCACATACTCGGAAAAGAAGTGGTTCATCGCCATCGTGAGTTTGAATCTTATTGTTCTGAAGCTCAAATTATATAGCTTCGAAGAGACCACCTTCACTATATATTGAGGCTATTTTGAGCTTCATTCCTGCGACTGTGCAGAGAGTTTTAAAAAAGCATTGTTTTTTTTGCAGTTCTTCATGTCGATGCTGGTGTTGTTCCTGACTCTGGTCGCCGGTTCCATCTGGCTGTCTCGCAGCAACTGGGAGGTTCAAAAGGACATTGAGACTCGGATGAAGACCAGCTTCAGTCTGTATCCTACGGACGTGGAGCTGAAGCAATCCTGGGACAAAGTTCAGCTGCATGTGAGTACAGACATTGAGGAATTCATTCAGCTATTTCTAATTGCACATTCGCAGATGCAATGCTGCGGGATTGACAGCTACAATGACTGGACAATGCTGATGATAACCGTTCCTGAGGAATGTGTTCCAGGAGAGGTCAGTTTGGGGTCAAAGTTCAATGCCAACTTGAATGTGTACTTTTGCAGATGTTTCAGCAGGGAGTGGACACTGTCAACACCACAAGTGTGGTCCAGGGGAACCAGACCCAGAGCGTCGTCTACTACAAGGAAGGCTGCTTGCCCAAGACAAGCCGAGTCGTCCAGGCTCGATTGGACATCGCTTCAGGGATGGGGTTCGCCATATGCTGTCTCTTTGTGAGGACAACAACTGCACCAGTGCGCATTACATCAGGGACATGAATAACAAACTGCATTTTCAGATGCTGGGGATGATCTTCTCTGGACTTCTCCTGCTCGAACTGAGCAATTTTGACGAGAGGGATCATTGAACTTGGGCAATGCAGCTTTGTGAAGAAAAAAAGTGGACGCTTAAAAAAAATTTTAAACGTGAAACCAGCGTTTCAAAATGGCCAAGCGAATGGAAGGAATTTTCAGAGTACTTATTCACATCCAAATTTTTGGGGAAAGAAAAATAAATTGAACAAGTATTATTTTCAAGGTAATTTTTATTATATTTCCAGCATTCGGTTTTATTGTTGGTTTAGGTTGCCGTGCGACGGACGCAACAATGGAAAAAAAGTAACGGAAGCAATCGCGCATTAAAATAATTTTTCTTAAAAATTCGAACCAAATTTAGTGGCCAAAATGTGCAGCGCTGAATTCCTAGGACTCTTAGGCATGCTCTTCACCGTCCTGGGTCTGTCGGTAAGAACTTCTTAAATGTTATGTTGTGTATATATTTTCTTCTTCTTCCATGTAAAGTGACAATGCAGTCCCAATTACGCACAGATAGCTGGAGTTGTTTCATGCAATGTTGGAATGACTGCAATTGACTCTCTGGACTACTTGTCTCCACTGATTGGACACTCTTTGATCGGTGTTTATAAAATGTTTGCGGCCATTGGTGCTGTGGTCCTCCTCCTTTGTCTTCTAGGTCTTCTGCAATGCGGAGACTGGAGGAAACTCAGCAACGGGTTTCTCTCGCTTGTAAGTTAACATTGGATGCAATTTTTTTTAAAGCTATATATTAACATAATCTGTTGCAGTTCTTCATGGCGATGCTGGTGTTGTTCTTGTGTCTGATGGCCATTTCCTTCTGGTTGAGTCGCAGCCATTGGGAGGTTCGAAAGGACATAGAACGACGTATGAAAGCCAGTTTCGACCTATACGAAACAGACATAGAGCTGAAGAGATCGTGGGACAAATCACAGCTCAATGTATGTAGAATCCAAGCGTCTGAATATGTGATCTCATATTATTATCATTGGTATACAGATGCAGTGCTGTGGTATCGATAGTTACGAGGATTGGCTCACCATAATGGACACAGTTCCAGAGAATTGCGTATCAGGACAAGAATCGTTTCAGGACGACAACAGCACTGGATTAGTTGGACAGACGAACCAAACAGACAGCCCTGGTTTAGTTGGACAGACGAACCAAACAGACAGCCTAGGATTAGTTGGACAGACGAACCAAACAGACAGCCTAGGATTAGTTGGACAGACGAACCAAACAGACAGCCTAGGATTAGTTGGACAGACGAACCAAACAGACAGCCTAGGATTAGTTGGACAGACGAACCAAACAGACACCTACTACAAAGACGGCTGTTTGGTGAGAACGACTCGAGTGATGGAGATCTGGACCAACATAGCTCAGATGCTGGGAGTAAGCATCTGCTGCGTTCTGGTAAGACGTTATCAAGATGAATAACATAACGTAAACTGTAACATATAACACATTACTCCTGGTAGATTCTGGGAATGGCGTCTTCTGGACTGCTTCTCAGCAGGTCAAGAAGTTCAAGATATTTACGAAATAGATAAACTGCTGCACGCAGGTCAGAACCAAAAGAAAAGTGATATCCCAATATTAAATTGAGCAAAAAAAATATTGGAACACATATCACGGAAATGTTTTGAACAAACACACTATCTATTTAAATTTTTTGTAACATTTTTGTAGAGAAGGGTTGAAACATCCGAAGCATAAAATCATCCAGTATTTTACTAACAGTAAGTGGAACTTACCTTCACATGTGTAAAAGCAATAAAGAAGTGTGTCGATATGGAAACCATGTTTAATAAAAGATAAGGAAATCAAAATTCCGTCATCATAGTCCATATTTTTATTTTCTGTCAGCAATAGTTCGGCGTAACTTTTATCAAAATGATTAGTGTACAAGACTTGGCAGAAGAAGGATTATTAGTCACACACATTGTCATGCTGGTAAAGTCATATGATTAGTAGTTGTCACTTGCATCTTTCATGCGTGACATATGTGCATTTGAATGTATTTTTAAAAATGTTTTCGCATCTACAACAGATGACATTTTTTTCGGATTTTATTTTCGGGTTCCGTACAATTATGGAACACTCGTCCTGGGCTCCACTGACTGGAAACCTATTCAACATGGGAAAAATTATCGAGGTCTTTGCAGCTGCTAAGTGCTTCTTGTTCGTGTGCGGTGTCAACAAAGAGTTCAACTTCAGGACCAAAAAGAAGTTCCTGGTTCTGGTGAGTTGACCTATATTTGAGAAAAAAATAATTTAAAATTTAAAATAAGATAATTATAATATATTACAGATCTTCATATCATTCCTGGCACTGTTCTTTTCGCTCGTGACCGGATGTTTCTGGATGTCTCGTAGCAGATGGGAGGTTCAAAATGAGATCGAGAAGAACATGAGGACGAGTCTGTACACGAAGAGCATGGATGAAAGGAGAGCATGGGACAACATGCAGAGAACAGTAAGCGGACATTAATCACATCATATTGGCTTCCGTGCCTCTGTTTGTCCGGGGTGAGTCATCAGCGCCATCTATGTGAGGAGTGCATGGACGCACTTCAACAAAAACTTATCTTCTATTATATAGTATTGGTGCTGTGGAATTGACCATTACACGGACTGGATCCTCGTAAAGGGCAGCATCCCTGAAAGCTGCGAGTCATCAGTGCAGGTTGTGGCCATGTTTGCGTTTAATTTTTGACGCAAATAATAATTATTAAACTTGTGTTTTTGTTTCAGAGCAATAACAACAGAGGAACAACAAACTCCACGTACAACAAAAGAGGCTGCCTCAGAGAGATGGAAAAGATGGTGCAACAATGGAGCGACGAAGCTTCGACTCTGGTGTTCGCATCGGGCTGCATTTTTGTGAGGCAAATGCGCATTGTTGGAAAAGTTCAAATGCAACAATTATAGTAAATGCAACCTTTCCCAATTATTTAGATGCTCGGAGTGGTGTTTTCTGGATTGCTCATTCATTACTTGAGCCACACAAGGAACATGCGGGAAGCAACGGATCTGCCTTAGAGAACACGACTTTTTTGATTGTAAAATAATAGTTGTAAAATATTGTAAAATTATTGTGCAATAATATTTCCAATATTTCCTATCTAGAGAAGGGTTGAACCTTCCCAAGCATAAAATCACCCAGTATTTAGCTAACAGTAAGAGGAAATACCTGTGTGAGAACAATAAAATAAGTGCGTCGATATGGAAACCACATGTTTAATAAAAAGAAAAGATAAGGAATTCAAAATTATATAGATAAATTTATTCAGCAATCGTTTTTGGGCATACCTTCATCAAAATGTGTAGTGCACAAGACTTGGGAGAAGGAGGATTATCAGCCACATACATTGTCATGATGGTAAGGTTTCAAGCGGAAGAGTTGATTTCTTTAATTGTCACTTGCACATTCAACATCGATTACGTGCATTGAATGTCCGACACAGATGACATCATTTTTGGCTTTTGCTTTCGGAGTACTCACAATGCTGGAGCACTCATCCTGGGCTCCCTTGACTGGAAACACTTTGTTCAACATGGGCAAAATTGCAGAGGCCCTGGCCGCTGTCAAATTCCTCTTGTTCACATACGGCGTCAACAATGAGGGCAACTTTAGGACCAACAAGCGATTTCTGGTTATCGTGAGTTGACATTTTTTTATTTTAAAAAATAATGACAACACTGTGTACGAACAATGATTGCAGAGCTTCGTGTCCTTCCTGGTATTGTTCCTTTCGCTTGTGACCGGATGTGTCTGGGTGTCTCGCAGCAAATGGGAGGTTCAAATTGAGATCGAGGACAACATGAGGACGAGTCTTAACCGGTACATGATCAACATGGAGGAAAGGAAGGCGTGGGACAGCATGCAGAGAAAAGTAAGCGTCTGTCTGTGGCTCTGTTTGTCCGGGTGGGTTAGTCGCCAAGCGCCATATATGTGACGGATATGGTTCTACATGAATAAAAAAACTTCTCTTCTGTACATAGTATTGGTGCTGTGGAGTTGACCATTACACGGACTGGCTTGGCGTGAAGAGCAGCATTCCTGAAAGCTGCCAGACAGTGCCGGTTGTGGCCATTGTTGCATTCTTCTTTATAACTAAATTTATTAAATATTTCAACTGTGCTGTTTCAGAGAAACTATGGCGCAACAAACGGCACGTACAACGAGAGAGGCTGCCTCACAGTGATGGAATCGATGGTGCAACAATGGAGCCACAAAGCCTCGAGACTGGTGTTCGCATCGGGCTGCATTTTTGTGAGGCAATGCGCATTGTTGACAAATATTCAATAATTGCAGTTAGTACAGTAAATGCAACCTTTCCCAATAATTATTTATAGATGCTCGGAGTGGTGTTTTCCGGATTGCTCCTTCATTACTTGAGCCATACAATGAACATGCAGGAAGAAACGACCATTTGATTGTAAAAAGTATATTTAAAAAATGTGTGAAATATGCATCAAGATTGCAAGAATTGAACATTGTGCCCATTATTGCCAAGATATTGGCCAATTATTAAAAGCACCAAGAGAGGTTACCATGCGATGGACGCAACAATGAAAGCATGGCCATTTACATCATTTGGAATAAAAAAATTACAGTCGTGTTATATTTTGTCATTTTTTTAAAGGTTAACAAAAAATAGGTTCGGATTTTTAGTCAAAATGTGCTGTGTAATAGTGTAGCTGTCGCATTAGAGGTCATGTGCGCTGCTTTGCTGGTAAGGCTATCAATGTAAGTGAGATAATTGGAGAGAAAATAATGATTAGTAGCCTAGCTACAATAATAAGTTTCAGTTAGCAACTTTTGGAACTCAGCTGTTAATTACAAATTATTTTGAACAATTACAGGTTTTATTAAACTGGTTCTTGTTGCTTTTACTAGTAATTGAATCGCTGTTATCAACAATCGCTTTATTTGGATATTCCAACCTGTTTCAAAAATAATTTCCTGAATTAATATTCGAGCTAATGCCATTCATTTTAGACTGTTTTTTTTTTGTCAGCAACGGAGGCCAAACAAATCAACTATTCCGTCGTCTGAAGGTTTTTTACAGGACCGATTCTTCTTCACTGATCCGGTTGCAGACCTTTGAACTTTAACTGCTGATGCTGCTCTGTCTTGTGGCCGGTACAGTCTGGCTGTATCCGAAGAACTGGGACGTTCAGAACGTTGAGAATCGTGTTAGGACGGACATCAAATTGTATCAGACACGTGTAGAGTTGAAGCGGTCCTGGGATTGGATACAAAGAGTGGTAAGCATATATACATCAACCAAAATAAGTGAGAACCGTTTGGGACTAATGTTCATTATGTTGTCCACGGACGAGTAGTTATTCCCTATTTTCAGTTTTGTTTTGGTGGAGCTGGGCTTCACACTGAGCATTCAGAGTGCCATACGCATCCATTGCATCAAGTTTTCACTATAGCTATAAACTCGATTGGCTTGCACTCAATTCTGGACATTTACGTAGTAATGGCTTGGTTATATGCGGCCCACTTTTGTAAATATTTTGCGACTTACGTAATAGAAATAACTACTCTAAATGACTAATTAAATGTTCTTTGACTCTAGTTAAAACAAAATAAAGGCAATAAAATGGTTTGGTAGTAACTGTTTTGATCAAAAATTACCATCGCATCACAAAATATGCCATAAAGATAGCTATTTCAAGGGGCCTAATCTTCAGAGGGTATGTAGTACAGGGGGCGTTAGAGTGACCTCATTATTTTTTAAACTATTTTTTCCATTAAAGGTAACATGTCTCCATACTTTGAGGGGTGTATTTTAAAAAGTTGGTGTCAACACGCCCCCTAGTAGGCTACTATATGAGGATGCAGGTCTAAAAACACTCGCCAAATTTTGTACAAATTATTGGAATATGTAGGATGACAGCTGCTATTTTCAGTGTTTTGGCCGATATGCCCTGGAAACACCCCGGGTGCTTTGTTGAAGTCCATCACCCGGGTGACGGAGTTTCAACAGGTTGTTTGGAACAGAACGTTATCATTTACACCCAGCCGGAACATCACTGGTTCAAATTCGTGAGATCACATCGCATATTTAATATTCCAGACTGTCCTCACTGTGGTATATATACACACACACAAAATGGTTATCCACGTTGAGAAGTTTTGTTTCTGCTCCACTACCCGCACCGGGACCATGACTGTGGCGATAATTTCATTGGTATAAGATGAGTCCGTGTGATTGACGT
>JYFJ02007912.1:0-14057 GCA_000934665.2 Catajapyx aquilonaris
TTCGATGTGGGTTTCACATATATATTTTTCAAAAAAATCGATGACTATGACCTGACACCTTTTTTCACTCACTGGCTGATCTGAAATGGAACCACCCTGTGGTGTTACTTCATTTACAATAAGCATGCAAATGAGCCAAATTAGCTAAATATTTATCTTCAAGAGCACATTACAGTCATCAACCTCTTCACTATACCCCTTGCCAAATTTTAAAAATTAACACACTGCATAAAGTCCCAGATTTTAAAGCAAAATATTTGTCTAGCATGAAACAGCAATATTCTGCTTTTCTCAATGTCATTGGTTTTCCACAGAGTAGGCAGTAGGGGGAAGCTCTATGCAAGGCTGCAGGCGAGGCACACTACTTCAATCCATCCTGTTAACATGCGGAATATATTTAGTTATTGCATCATTGCCATGGCAACTGCCACTCAGATAGTAAATCTAATGACAAGTAGATTTGACTTTTGGCTGGATGAGTTGGCAATGGCAGGTTGATCACATTCCACCTCATCCTCTCAGTAACTTCACTTCATCTTGCTATCAGTTACCTGTCTCCAAATCATGCTCATTGACAGCAGTTTTGTATTATTAATATGTCAATGCTCTTTGCCATTATAAGAGCAAAGGAGAACTTTGCTGATTACACTAATCAATGGCCAAAATGTTACAGTGATAAAATCAGTCAATTTTGAATAATCTTACTACAGTATGTTGAATAAGAGCGTGACAATTAAAAAGCATAATATATTAACTCAAGTTTCAATGCAACATTTAGTTTTCCAAAGGTATATAATAATTTATTATTATACATCAAAAGTTTTTTGTACCAACAGGCATGGTCAATGTGGCAACATTGAAAAGGTTTTGTAATATGTTATTGTCTAGACTCTAGAACTAGACTCTCGAGTCTCTAGTGTGGAGTCCATATAGTAACCTACTACACCAACACTATTGTCCTCGAAAGCCCGATTTATTCAAACACAAACGGTACCAGTGAAAGTATACCCGTAACGTTACCACTATGATATTTAAAAACTGAAACATGGCATTTTATTGGCAACTAGCAGCGGAGCCCGTTCTTCGCATGGCTTATTTCCGCATATGCCGCAGACCGGAAAATCATATTTTAGTGATTTACACTCAAGAAAGTGCAGTTTTCGGACTTTTCCCTGAATCAGGGGCACGTAAACCATCAGTGTGCCAGGGGACCCATTCTTCGCATGAGGATTGAGAAATAAAAGAAGTTTGTAAAACCTGCATAATTATACTGCTGTAAATATAAAGTGAGCTAAGTCAGAGGGACTATAAATGCTCTGTACTCAAGGGGCTTCGAACATGTCGCATCATGAGCAAGACCTGGTGTGCCCCGAATAAGGGTGTGCTGCAGTGCCAGTATTTCATAAAATGTAATCTGACAGACAGTTGCTGGACCAGATACATCAATTTTCTTGAGGTTATAAAATATAAATGTAGCATCGTGTCCATTTTTGAATGTGATCAAAAAGTAGCATAATAATTTCCGAGTACGAAGGGCAAACATGGTCCATAGTTATCATGTGTGCAACAGCACAACATGACAAAGACCAACAGGCGACAATTCCGAAGCACGACATCTGCGCCTAACTTTGATGCATGTCTTTCCATACCAGGCATACCTGATGGGGGGGGGGGGGTGTCAGAGAATTGGAAAGCTCAATAATATTTACCTAATCGTATTTCTTACTGCACCATTTCCCCTGACAAATAAACTGCCTCTGTTTCAGTGATGTAGTTTGATAATGATTCTATTTACAGTATCGTTACTTGAGGGCATGATAAGTTACACCAATATAATCAGGACTGATTTTTTTCAGTGATATCCCAGATGACATACAGTGAAATGTTGTGCCTAAATATGTTTGAATTATTGTTCTCTTGTCCACCACTTTCATAATCCTCTTTCCGATAATTTCATTGTTGCATTATTAAGCACACCATATATCATCTGTTGGTCTTTTGTGACGTTGTGATTCCTTTCTCTCTATACCATATTTTCCGGCACTGTGTGATCTCCCTTCCTGGCAATATTGTGTTGCTGCCTTTAGACCAGTGCTTCCCAATATTTCTCGTTGGTTACCCCCCCCCCNAAATTTGCGACCCCCCCGATGTGCACATTTTGATCCCCCAACATGAAAAGACAGGTAAACAGTGAAATGAAAAGGATTTTAAGCTATTGCAGAGTCTCTGAATATACTTGTTTTGTAATTGTAACTTACCTTATGATGGGCGAAAGAATCATTTTGTGAAAATAATATTTGTCACCCTCCCTCACTACAACCCCAAAATATTAAGTTTGGGAAGTTTCGAAAGGGGAGGAGGGAGGGGGGGGGGAAGTAAGTGTAATGTTAGCCATATCAGAACCTTTGATCAGAACGGGCTCTTGAGCAGCCCCAGTATATGGTTATATTATGTTCAGTCATATTATGTATACAGGGTGTATCTGAACTCAGTGCCCCGACGTATATGACTGCCTTCCTAGCCACCACTGAGAGGATCGATTTAAGTATAGGAGTCATTATGTTTGGCCGCCGCATTACGGAGATAATTGGCCGCAAACATGTAGTACAAAATATCCTGTCGGTTAGGCCACCCATCGAACCCTCCCCCAGTCAGAAGGCTCTGGAAGGTCTGGGGGCCGGACTTTGGTGGTTTGTTGCCCACAGGTGGTAAGGCCTCTTTGGCTAGTTACACCAGAAAATTCTATTTAAAAGTCAGAAGGAGCGATTAGGCAAAAATCGCTAAAGAGTGTATCTCAGTAATGAGGCTGCCCAGACATAATTATGACTCCTATACTTAAATCGATCCTCTGGGGGCTAGGAAGGCAGTCATATACGTCGGGGCACTGAGTTCAGATACACCCTGTACAGTAAGCCTATGTATTTACTTCCATACAGTTACCTTATACTGTAGCCTACACTTAAAATTTATTGTCAAAAAATTACGCTACCCCAAACCAAGAACTCTTGCCCAAACTTAACGAATTAAAGAGTGAACGCTATTCAATTTGACTAAAAATGCCACAGACGAGTAGGTTGAACTAAGGCTACTACTAACGGTTTGCTATACCACTCTCCTTACTGGATATCATACAGAAAATGGTACACAAAATATTATACAGAATATTATATTATACATAATTATATCGATTGGGAGAATATCCCAATGGAGGTCCCGGCTGGTTCGCCAGCGACGGTAGTCCTCGGACCTGACTCGCATTTCTTGGTCGGACGGGGCGCTTGGGAGAATATCCCACCCCCGTCCCTGGGTTGGACCCGGCATTGCAGTACAGCCGCAGCCGGGGCCAGCCCTCCTCTCCCCCACCCTTCTAACCCCAACCCACCCCCTACCTTCCAATCCCACACCTTCCTCTCCTATACCCCCGGCTGCCAAGGCTCGACTCAGAAAGAGCCATACAAGCTGGATAACCCTTCCAACCAACCAACCAAAATATGCTTTGCAATGTTGATTAACAAAGCCCAGTCCTTTCTGGTGGCAGGAGTTGACTTAACTACACTGCTTCTCCCATGGACAGCTTTATGTTGCATTCTCCAGACTGGGGGGAAGCAACTATCTCATTTTATTGGAACCTGGTGGAAAGAGTACGACCAATGTTGTGGACCAGCAAGCTCTCAGATAACAACCGCTATTGGCAGTATGTCTATATCAATTTTTATATCCACGCGTCTTCATTCATATCAATATCAATATATATATATATCCAGATTCTTAATTACATGTTGTTGTTTTTTTGCTGTCCATTTCAGCTTGCTTTCCATTCCTTATTTCTTCCCGAGCAACGCCGGGTATCGCAGCTAGTAATGTATAAGTGTATAATATAGCCTAAAGGATGTTTCAAGTTCTTGGGTTGTTTTAAGTTATCAATAATATTGACTGAAGTAGATATTTTTGTGTAGCTTGATGTGCCCCGATCCAGTTGCCCCATTACTCCCAGGTGGTCAATTATAGGGCACCTGGATCAGGGCGCAACTAGCTACAAAAAATAACAGCTTCGAATGAAATTTCTTATAACTAAAATAACTAATATATTTGGAACACCCTGTATAACTGGCCTATACCTGGCATCTAACAATGATATACAGTACATTGCATATCAAAGTTGCTCTACACTTCCACCTTTACTTTAATTTATTAACACCAACACTTAAATATGGCTATGAAACCTGGATGGTCCTTCCTTCTGCTAATCAGGAACTTCTGTGGTTCATCAATTCTCTGTGCTTATACCTGTGCTTATACTGTATAATTGCTCAGGTTGGACCAGTGTTCCACAACAGTAATGTATGTGCTCCATGCTATGAAGCCATCGCAACCACAGCAGGGAGCCATGATTGAGCGAAACAGACCTAACAGGCAGTTGGTGATGCTGATGCCGGATGTAGGGGTAGTTGTAGGAGAAGTACAACTGGATCTGGATGACAACTGCGACCAAGATGAGCCACGTGAGGATATCCTGCTGAATTACCCCGAGCTACAGGCTATGTTGTATCGTGGAGGTGCCACCAGTTCCGGTCAATAAACCAGAAAAAAAGTTGTTCTTTCTACTCAAACTTGTCAATTTACTCACGGTATATGCAAATGTTTTCTCCCCATCTTTTCTCCAACTTCCACCATGATAAACTTTCTCCCCACTAATGACGAATCACTGGGACAATCACCTGGGCAGTATTGACAGTGAGACAACCCTGCTCCCAAAATATAGGATGATAACTTAAACAAAGAATTCTGACTGCATTATTGGTGGGTCCCATCATCCCAGGCCTTCCACCTGCGAGGTCCTGTACTTCAATTCCCGGGTCAAGTAGAGATTTTCTTGTGTGAAAAGAGTCTTGAAATTGCCTAATGTGTTTACATGGAATTTATTGGGATTCTCCCATTTACTCCCACATTCCAAAATAAATTTTGCAGTGCAGAGCAAATTCTGGAATCACCAAACCCATCTGGAATGCTGATATTAATACATAGGAGAGAAGCAAATGCATTTCAAAAATGCAAGTTGTTCATTGGTCAACAGACAGCACTTGACCATACACATGTTGCACTGTCAATCACTCTTCATAAACATCTGAGGGGGCATCTGAGTGCAATACAGTATATCAAGAGTATAATTATGGAAGAAAGTGGCCTCAGTACTTTGGATTGCATCTTGTGTGCAACTTCCACATACTCCACATACATTACTCATCATCCCTGGCATTTCAACACTGAATTTTGCACTGCGGGCACAATCGTCACCATTCAGGTTGCATAATGGAAGTGACGTACAGTACATGGGTTGTCTGATAATTATTGGCAACACTGTTACAACTCGACACCCCAGGCTGCCGGGACCGAATGTGGATAGGTAGGCTACTTTTAGGGTCGGCCCTGGGGAACCCTACGGTACCATTTGCGAAGCACTCGCAGCAGTATGTGCGGAGCAATGCCTGTTCAAAGTGTACAGTACCCCCTCCACGCGATCACCCTAAAGACAGCTCTGCTTCATTAATATCCCTGTTCGTCCCTGTTTCATGTGGAAAATCTGCCAGACAAGCACCATCTAGGTCTTGTGCAGGCGTGTGGTGACTCTGCCTCCCGTATCGTACCATTGCGAGGTTCGTACAAGCTTTTAAAGAAAGCCCCCTCCCATACTGCAACAAACCCGACCTATTGCGAAACTGTGACAACTTTGTTGGTTATGGACCGGCGGTGGACCTGCATCGAATTGGAAATGGAAATTGGAAAGCATTGGAAAGGAATTGGGAATGGGAGCTGTTGGCACATCCTCCCTATTCATCTGACATGAGAACATGTGAATACGGACATCTACAAAAATGAAGGAACCCTTGGATTGCTTTCATTTAGAGAAGCATATCTTAGGGTGGTCTCTGCATGGGACCTCCACAAAAAACACTGCTGAGGGCGTTCAAAGCTTTCCATGACTATGGAAAAATGTGATAAAAATAGCTGCGGGGACTACACACTCGTGGTGGTCCTTTTGAATGTAAAATACCGAAAAAAATTCATCTACAGGGTGTTCCAGAAAAATATAGAGTGCAATTAACTATAAATGCAATTAAATTTATTCAAACTTTAAAGTCACAATAGAATTGTTACTATGGTGGTTACAAAATAATACTAAAACACTGTACTATGAGTAATTCCTAAGAGTCCAGACTTACGGTACACCTTGTTCTGACGCTGCAGGAGGGGTTATGTTTAGCTCACGCGCTGGGAGGCGGAAAAACTCATGGAGGTATGACACTATGGAGGGTGTGTGACGTCACCAACTTGACGACCGTTCTCCCCTGCTACCTGCGCACAAGAACATGGGGTGGCGAATGTCTCTTAAGGTTCACTACTTGCACTCCGTTGTACGCATGTAGCATAATTATTTTCTATGAGGTCCTTGTAGTTGTCACTCTTTCTGTTTCCAAGGAAGCCAGACACAACATGACGAAATGAATTCCAAGCCCTTTTTTCAATATGAGTCATTTTATCCTCCAATTCCTTTGACTATAGCATCTGCTTCACTTGTGGCTTGTGGGCCATTGAAAATGACAGCCTTTACTTTGGCTGCAGATAGCTTTGGGAACATTGACTGTATGCACTGTAAGGGACCTTCATTCAAAGCTCTTACAAATTGCTCCCTTTACTACCCCCAACCCCAACTTAATATGAAGCGGTGCCGCGGTGGAACGTGGAAGCAACACCTTTTCTCTTGGCACGAGAGGATGTGTTGGCCTAGCCTATATACGGTGTGGGTGCGGAGGGATTGAGAGGGGAAATCCCTGAGTGAGTGTCTGAGTGACACATCTTTGTTAAAAGTGGTGCCCTTTTGACATATTTGCCCCCTTCCAATCATTTCAATATGTTAGTATTACAATATATAGCATGCATATATATAGCATACACCAGACCATAAGGAGTCAAAACTGTGAAAATACAAAACATGGCATATCCGGCATATCTTCAAAACTTTAGATGATAGAGCAAAACCTGTATTGCAGATTTGAACTCAGTACACCAAAACCATTGTAGGCCTAATTCCGTCAGAAAATTAACTCAAACATTTTCTTGTTACCCAGCATAAACGGCCGAGGTAACAGAGGTGTGGAATTAACTTAAATATGATTACACAAATGGCGCTTTCTATATGTTTCAAATATATTATTAGATGGGCAAAATCCAGGGTTGACGGGAGGATTTCTTTTGGCCTCCGAGAAGTGTCAGAATGAAATTCATTTTGCAGCGTGACGTCGGCAACTAGTCAAAAAATGACACCTTTCCGCCTTCTTCATGCGATAAAAAATGACACACTGATGATAAGAAACCAACTCGTATGTAAGTAACATGGATTTAAACAAGCTTTCCAACTATATAGTATAACATTAATTTTGTGGATCATTTGCCTGGGAGTTGTTTGGAGTCAAACACAGGGGCCTATATTAAATAGACGGATAGTAATACCAAGCGGAGCTCTTGGTAATACCTATGCTTTGAAATCATCTTAAGGCTTCTCTTCCTTCTTGTCGGACGATGCCCATCAATGTCCAGTCTATTTAGTTGCACGTCATCCTCATCAGCGCCATACACGATGTTTCGTTGGCTATCTGCATGCGAATACACCATAAGTATAGCCCTTGGCTACGCTACGGGTATTGGCTACGGTGTGTTTGCACCCATTGTTTATTGTTGCTAGTCAAACGGAGTTTTCACGGAGCAATAGACGCATTGTAGCTGCAGACCTCTCTTGCCCTGCGGCAATTACGTTTATTAAATTCCTCGACTAGAGCTATCCAAGGCACTCGAAGAGATTCAGGTCCTTGAATCAGGTCGATGAAATTCCAGGAGGTGTAGACTACCCAAAGCAGGTGAGACCAACTCACACTTATACCATTTGCTTTGAAACCATCTTAACCCTTCACTTGCAATCTCATTTAGCCATGCTTAACTTGAAACGTGGGGTCCTTTTTGGACACCACGTCGTTTTTTCGACTAGAAACTTACCCTAACAAAACCATCAAAATATAAATGCTTCCTGAATTTGGCCGGGACGATAAGTGACATATTTTTTAAAAATTGACCTCCTCTGACCCTTGGTTGACTTCTTGTGATACAAAATTACACACTGATGATAGGAAACCAACTTGCATATATGTAACGTGGATTTAAACAAGCTTTCCAACGATATAAAACATTAATTTTTCTGGATCATTTCCCTGGGAGTTGTTTCTAGTCAAACTCAGGGACCTATATTAAATAGACGGATAGTAATACCATTTGCTTTGAAACGCTTCTCTTCCTTCTTGTAGGACGTTGCCCGTCAGGGTCCAGTCTATTTAGTTGCAAATCATCCATATCGGCGTCAGGCACTATATTTTGTTGGCCATCTGCATGCAAATACATCATAAGTAGCACTTGGCTACGCTATACTGGGATTGGCTACGGTCTGTTTGGACCAATTGTTTACAGTTGCTAGTCAAACGGAGTTTTCATGGAGCAATAGACGCATCGTAGCAGACTGTGCGGCAATTACTCGTACGTCTGTTCCTCGACTAGAGATATCAAAGGCACTCGAAGAGATTCTGGTCTTTGAATTAGGTTCAGGAAATTCCAGGAGGTGTAGATTACCCAAAGTAGGTGAGAACAACTCACACTTATACCATTTGCTTTGAAACCACCTTAAGGCTTCTCTTCCTTCTTGTAGCACGATGCCCCCAAGGTTCCAGCCGAGCCCTCTGGAGGAGATGGTCATCAGTAAGATTGCCCGTGTTGTCTTGGATCAATGCGTGCAGATCAACTTGTGGATGGATCATTGGTCACAGCTCCTGCAGGATACACCCATTCCCCGTGCTGCTCGCATGTACGTGTGGCAGCTGCAGCAGTACGGCCGTTTCGTCTCTAACATTGGTCAACAGGCGGCAGAGGAGCGATGGGGTAAGGATGATGCCACTGTGACGAAGGTGTAATACTACTGAGCAATCGCATTTTGTCTGCAGGAAACACACTACCGAGACCATTAGGATATCTCAGCTTAATCAAGCTTGACCATCTGGTGAGATACGCCTGTACCCTGATTGCAACGTGGAAGTGGCAACTTCAGAATTGGGTAAATGATATCCCAGCTCACTTCGCGGACATCTACACCAAGTCATTAATAATGCAAGCGCCAGCTGTCATTGGCAGTCATCCCTCGCCAGATTTCAGCATGGACGGAATATTTCACCCCAAGTGCAAACACCTGCACCTTGGTAGAGGTTGGAACATTAGTGTACTAATGGTCAGGGAAGTCCTGAAGAACATCGTCGTCATGAAGGAAGTAGAACACCTCTACATCGCTGTCTCGAATGTAGAGCTGACCCGTCTCTTCAGGGAAACCCTGCTTTTCCTGGTAAACCTCCGAACTCTGTGGATTCCCACCTATGTGGCTAGTGATGACCAAGACCATGACTTTTTGTCGATCCTCAATCAATGCTGCCCTCAACTGAAGGCACTCAAATTCACTTGGGGACTATCAGGGGAACAGACTGTATTCCTTGGGATGTTTCCAAACCTCACTCGGGTCCACGTGAATTTCCAAGACCAGGTCACGCAACCGGAAGACGTCATATTTGTCCTCGACACAGTTCCCCAGCTGGAGTCAATGAGCCTCCCAGACAAACTGTTTGAGCAGGTCCTGGTGAGTTGCAGGAGGAGATACTCCGTAAGGAAGCTCGACACCTGTTTGTCTGAGCCTAGCCTACTAGAAAGATTGGTAAACCATTTTCCTATGGTGGAATACCTGAGCATCAACATGCCAGACCATCCCCTCACTCAACTCAACAACTTGCTTCGCCTTAAGACGCTCCTCCTGACAGCCTCAAAACCCCAGCAGGTGTTAGATATGGATCCCCTCCTGACTCGCCTCACCTCCATAAGGCTTGAAGGCATCGAGAATGTGGAAGAGGCTTTGAGTCCCAACAACTTCTATCTTCCTCATATGGAGACTCTCAGCCTTGTGTCCTGTTCAGAGGTCGACTTGGAGAACGTGTGGAAGGTGTTCCCTAACCTTCTCAGGTTGGATCTGATCAGTTGCCGATTTGTGGGACGTAACCCAATGATGCAACTGGGAATGAAGGACACTCCCTTTCGGGCTCTCAAGATCTTAGACATCTGCGATTGGACCAACTCCCTAGACGCTGATCATCTGCACTACCTGTTGTCATTTTGCTACGATTTAGCATCCTTAACTCTGGACATGGTGGGTACTCTAGACGACGCAACCTTCCAGTCTATTCTCCATTACAACAAAATGGAGCGAATGCAGAAAATGACCCTGACCAGCTCGGGGTTCACCCTCGCCATTCTGCCTATCCTAAATCAGTTCATAGGAGATGAATTGCGGGTTCTCAACATTGAATTTTATGGTCTCATGGAAGACGAAGAAGTGGTTGAGGAGAAGTTTAACGAGTACTCAGGAATGAAAGGAAAGTGCCTCGTCGAACTGGAGGCCTTCTGAAATGAAGATAAAATCACAGATTAGAGAAATTCCTCAGCAGCAACTGCCAGGATCACGTTTGACATGTTACAAGGCTTCTGACAAGTTTAAACTTCGTTGTTGGAAACACCTGATAGCATATCGAAAATATGATTTGTAAATATCAGAGTTACAGCAAGGTTACAGTAATAAATAAGTTGTTACTTTGATCAGTTGAATTATGTGCAATTGGTTTTAATTTTAACTCTATTTGCCTTTTGAAACCTGCAGTTTTGCTGTAGAACAAAAATTTCACCCTCTCTTCTCCCTCCCCTTCACCACCACTTCATCACATTCCACCTCGCCTCCTCCTTCGTTGCCACGGTACAAAATAATCGTTGCAATGCTGTCTATATCTAGATATCTAGAAGATAAAAAATAATGGTCACATGGTAGGAGGTATATAAACCGTGACTTTACCCTATAGTACCTCCTCCCCCCGCCCTACTCCAATGATTCTATGATACGCTATTATTACAGGATTCGTATAAAATGGAAGAATGTACACCATTTTATTGAACAAGCGAGAGGAAAATTAAAGGTGAAATGGCACTAATTCCCAATCGCATGCTTCAATATATAAGTTATATTGTTATTGTCTCTAATGTGTAGTCGGCGGTGGACATTTTCAACTCTACAGGTTATCTTAGGGAAGTGTGAGGCAAACGGACTTTTTGCTCCTGTGGCCATGGTTTTTCAACTGGACAGTTGTTGGTCTTGACTTTCGTAGTTACCTTAGAATCTTCCGTATCTGTTCCTACTTGGTTGTTACACTGGTGTTAGTTGTTGAAGCAACATAAATATTTTTCTGAAACAATGCAAGCCTGTCCGTTTGCCCCCGCCTGGGGGCATACGGACACCTACATATAAGGTACCTGACCCAAATAAGGCCCAGCTCCCAATAAGGCCCAGTTTTTATATCTCTGTTAATTGCGGTCGTAACGCAAAATGGCATGCAGGGGTCGATTAAGCATCAAAAAGTGAGTACAGTTCGGTAGATGGAACGCTCGTGCAGGACACATAGGTCCATGAATTTTGCCAGTCATTATCGAGAGGCCAGAAAAACCGCTGCGTTGTAATTTTGCGCCTGAGAAAAGCCTGGATACAAGACAAGCGCGATGTCCTACGCCTGTGTAATGGTACGTACAGACACCTGAGCGACTGAGGATAGCTATCGTAGTGGCACATATGATTAAAACAGTTCCCTTTAGGTAATACAGGTCACTTGCTGACAGGCTATTGCGTTCCTAATAAGGCCCAGTCAACATCGTGGCGGGCCTTATTAGACTTGACTACTTTCAAACACTTAAGCAAACTTTAGAAGACATGCAGGGACAACCAGACCCGAAAAATCTACAATATGGAAGAGAAAGGCTGTCGATTGACTGTCCACCATCAGCAAAATGTGTTGGTATAGCTCCGTATGCCATGAGGCTGATATGAGGGATATGCGGAGGTCATTTCTTGTCTAACCTGGGTCCAGGAAGACTGCGTGGGTCTTACAGCAGAAGATATAAGGAGCAGTTTCTGTGTCCAGATTGTGAAACGTGAGAAATAGGACTTGCAATGGTGGCGGACTTACGTGGGCCTTATTTGGGACCTATGGTCTTAATAAGGCCCATATGTAACACTTTACTAAGCAGGTTGTCAGCCGAAGGATATGAATTCCAGCATACACGGATATATATTGACTTGTGCATTATTATATGATGTATCTGTCCATGCAGTCAAATAAATGCTCAACGTTCACTGGGACTGGTGAAAAATTGTTATCTGTTAGGTGGGCCTTATTTGGTGCAGGTACCTTATACGTGAAAAAATATACATTTTAACAAAGGAGAACGTGGAATTTAATGGCGCAGAGTGTTGACCTGCACCGGGAATGTCTTTGCAGCTGATACCTCGGTCCATAAACTATATGTTCGGTATCCCACGAATACCAAGTAGAGGAAAGGTTCCGATTTCACACTATTTTGCAAGAATGGCACATCAAAACTTATCTCACTATATACACATCATGGGGATGTCAAATGAAGCGCATAATCTATTGGACATTTATTTTTCCTTGAAAATTTGAGTTTCAATTAGCCCCTTGTAATTAGAGCATGTCCATTTGCCACACACCTCACATGCCGTTTGTCCCCAAAGTGAGTTATGTGAGTTATAAGTTACAGCAACAATAGGCGTCTGCTGACAGAAATAACATTATGACAGTTTCACCAGCAGGAAAGTGGCTTACGAACTGACGACGTGCCATTGTTCTGAAACCACCCTGATAATAACCACATCCGAATTATACCGAGTCTCATATTGCTTCTTCATAATAATCATTATCATAAAATAAAGCAACATAATATTTATCAGCAATCAAAGTGTGTAGATACATATCTTCGGGACACCCTGTATATATTGCACCTCCCCTCCCAGTCACCCTGCCTGTGGACCCAGGCGATTTGCAAAAAAGTTCCAGGATGTAGTACAGTAGTACACTGAGGTATAATAAAGGTCTGTTCACAAACCAAATATTGTGCTACAATCAACAATAATGCCAAAGAGGGGGTAGGGCTGTGATCATGTCTATCACATCTTTTTCATACATGTAAGTATCTGAACATGCTCTCTCAGGTGAGTCATTACTGCTGCTCAGCATCTTCAGTACCGGTATACTTACCAGTAATCACTGTTGCTAGGGATTCACTGTCATCGACAACTTCTACTGCAGTTTAGCTGCCACCATGCAGAGAATGCAAACTGATCAGCAGATGTTGCTGGTTTTCAGTGCAAACTGCCGTGACTTCTGTACAACATTGTTATATTCTCCCTAACTGCTGTTGGCACTAGCATCCTCATTTGCCATCTACATGCCATGTTATTAAAACATTACAAATATCATGCCATATTGGGGGTCTTCAAGTCGTCCCCATTTGGAAATGGGGTAACTTTCACTGAAAATACACATCCTGACAATTTCAACAACAACAACAACAACAACAACATCACGACATTTCCCTATGAGGGGTAGTCAGCGATGAAGGGAGATGCAAGCTAACCCAACATATGAACTAATAAAACACATGAGAAAGAACCTAAAAACAACCTGTCCCACCTCCCACCCCTGCCCACCTCAGACATCACCTTATCCTCAGACATATTTACCTATTTACCCATTAATTAACCTACGCCATTTACACCTATCCAAACAAACAACCCTAGCCTCAGCCACGTCCATGGTCCTATTGACACAAGAACGTCTCGGCTTAACACTAGCAACACCCTTAAGACACTGGCCCACCTGGTCCAACCATGTCTTCCTAGGCCTACCCTTGCCCCTCTTACCAACTACTCCACCCATATAAACCTTCTTCACAATCTCCTCCTCCTTCATCCTCTCGACATGGCCAAACCACCTTAAAGTAGACCTACACACCTTATCTTTAACAGTCTCCTTAACATTACACCTCTCCAAAATCTCCTCATTCCTAATCCTATCGAACTTGGT
>JYFJ02007913.1:0-14017 GCA_000934665.2 Catajapyx aquilonaris
CAGATAATCTTAATGGAAACTTTTTATCACATCCTGTGTATAACCCCACCACTCCATTTTTTGGGGGTGTCCCAATATTTTCAGATCAGAGCAAGTATCTACAACTTGAATCATATGTGACGTTGTCAATTAGAGCTGTTCAGTCAGGAGTCACGTAACGAGCAAAGGCATTTCCGCCAGGGGAATAGGGCGGAAGTGAGGTCCTAAAGGGCTGGGAAAATTGTGAGATAAGTCGCTTCAAAAATGATGCGTGTAACGGCTGGTAACAGAAAGATAGTGACGCCCCCTTCCGTCACTGCTGGGAACTTTCAATACTAGTTCAATCCACCAGAGGCGCTGCCTTTCCCATTGCGGAGGCGCAAACGGGGGCCAATCGGAAGCCTCTGTCATACAACGAAGATGACATTTTACTGTAATTATAATTAAACACGTGTATCAGTACAATCAAGTGCATTTATGCTTAATTTGACGTTTAAGCACTAATATGCCCCGTTGACATCCGAATTGAAGTCAATATTTTTCTTGCCCCTCGCAGTTTGCGTAACAAATATTTGTATGTATGCATACCAGGGTACCGTTGTGTATATGCCTAAAGATAATCCACACGTAGCTGGATTGGAATGTTGTAATCATAGTATCAGAGCGATACGTCCCCAAAGGCTGATCCGCCCCTAATCTTTTCCCACACTGACAAGACAGCAATGCTGTCACTGAATGTAGAAGTCACACACATGCACCTCACAGTAGGCTACTTTACTAGCTCACACACACACGTTTGCGTGTTTGTCATACGAATTCGAAGTTGTTTGCCTTCGCCATTTACTTTTCCTTGGCCTCCCGCCCTGTACTATTATTTCTGTAAGTGCTTACCGAATAGATGGGAGTACTATATAGCGAATGTGTGGATGGTCAAACCTATTAAGTGTTAATTGTTTCGTTACGCGAATAGGCCTATAATTTCTTTGGCAGTAAGCCGGCTGAATATGGCGCTCATGAATAATGCATGCGGCATGTATTTTAATTAATAGCTAGTACGGAACAAAGCAGATATGGCAAATGAGCCAAGTCGCCATGCACACTGTTACATGACATGAATATTTTAATTCGCAATTTGCATGACCGCGTGGGAAACGGGATTATTCATAGTGTCAAGAGTGAAAGTACCCGTTGCACCGAGTTGGCCCTACACTGTGTAGATGGCAGGGCAGTCGGAATCGGGAGATCCAACAGTCGAGGTGCGGTGATTTTCATTCAGAACTGGTAAGGTTTGTACAATAGTGTACCGTAGCTCTATCAGCTATTCTCACCTTGATGAAGGCAAAAAATAATTTCATTAAAAAAGTAGGATTTCACAAATAAATACGTCATAACTGGATACAAGGCTCTGTAACGGGTTGGATCCATGTGGGAATTAGCCCGATACAAATGTCATATGACAAAATGGACTAATAAAGTGTACCGTATTTCTACAAGTGATGTAGGCCTAATCAGAATTTTTATTGTAAATAAAGAGTTTGAAAATGTAATAAATATTACAGTCAAGTACAGTTCCAGTAAAGTAGGGTGGATGTAGCGCTCCTGAACTGACACCATGAAACTGGTCCTAAGGACAGGTTTCTTCACTGCGTCTATCTTGACTGCGACTGTCCACCAAACGGTTTTCTCTCCATATTTTTCACATACCCCGTACTAATTAAGTGGATAGCGCCCGCTTACAAATTCCGGCAAAATAGTGCTAGACTCCAGTTTCTATCGGAAAGAACCAAGCTCCAATCTCACGAGCGATTGATTTTGGTGTGGGAGATACGGATATTCCCAGCAGAATGGACATATTCAAAATATTTCCCAAGCCCAGTCAAAATATCCTAAAGCCCTCGTTAGATAACCCAGCTGGCGTGTGTATCAATATGTTAGAGACGCCGTCTGTATGTGCTGCAATGTATGTGTATAGGCATGCGTGTGTGAGAATTGGGCTGTAGCAGCCTAGGGAAAGCTGGTCTCAACTTTCCCGCCTATCTTCCCGTGACCTTGTCAGGCTCCCAAGGCCTGTTCCCAAGGAGGAAAGGTCGCCTAATTGCTACTACTAGCCATTGGAGAATGGGGCTTGGGATTATCATCGTGGGAGGAACATCTTTCAAGTGCACCCTAATGTCCCTCACTGCAATGTCACGTTGTCTTCTGGAATTTTTTGGCGGTATATTAGTATGTAAATTACCTTATACCAGTTCTTCTACCTTCTACCTTTTACCTTATACCCTATACCAGTTCTTTCTAAAATTGAGTTACGTGGTGCTACCTCATAAGAGCACCTGCGCATCTCATCCCAGGTAGGATGTATACAAATTCATTCCGATATCCCAATGGCGCCAACATATGTCAAAATCAAGACCCTTTTGTATGGAGGCTGCTTATAAGGCAATGTGATGTTGTATGACAAAAGGCGAGTGACAGGTGAAGGGAGTTGACAAGGAGCTTTCTATCCGTCATTGTTGCTGCCTGATCTTATTGAGCGTCGGATGGCGTCATATCCGTCTTGGTGATGAAGCAGCTTGGGTCTCGCCTTGAGTTACGAACGAGTTAGGTTCCCTTAGCCTTTGTTTGGTCGGATGTGATCGTTCCCACCAAAACACTTGGGGCTCCCACCATGCGACTTTTTCCCTCAGTGGCTATGGGAGTGCTCAAATTGCTCCCGGGTTTATTATATACACCTACTGACTGCCGGATGATCTTCCACTCAAGATCATTCGGTTACCTGAGGCGTCTTGTAAACTTGTGAAGATGGTCATGCCGTTTGGACAGCGATCCAAACCAGAATTGAGAGAAACTCTAGGGTGGGTGTGTGGGTAGAATACGAAAAAAAAATCAACTAATTCAATGTGTTGAATAACATTCCTGTGATTTAGATTGAAATGAGCCCAGCGGGAGAGTTTGGAGGCATTTTAGAGAGCAAGCTATTAAAAAGCGGAGAATATATACTTAAATCAAGTCGCACGTGCTTGGTATGTCAAAATGGCATTATATTGTTGTTCTTTTGTATGATATACGTTCACACAACTGAAAAAATTACCGGAACCATTACATTGCAGTCATTATCGAGGCAAGTGGTCATCCTTGAAGATCATTGTAATGGGTGTAATATCCCATTATAATGATCCGGCACTCGACGTAATTGACAATTACTTCATGTTAGTAGACCAACAACAACAATTAATTTACTCAATTTGCTACCATGTTCCTTGACAACTTTTCTATATTATCCTATTAGTTTTCCACACTGGTATATAGTCAACCTTGTAAGACAGCTCCCACCCTTACTGATATGAATGTTCTAATTTTGATAGGAGGCCACTCTCTTCTCCTGTACTGTACCTATATCCCACATATGCATATTGATAGGTCGCCTATCCCATCCCACGTTTATAACCCACAGCAAATTGGCAGCTCGATACATATCTGCATATCCGCCGTTCTTCGTCTGTCGGTCATTCATACTCAATGAAGCATCTCACTATCTCACAGACAAGTATGCGTCGAGGAAGGCCGTTAGAATCAGCATCAAAGGTTACCGTTACACATATTTTTTTTTCCTTCTTCTTCTTCCCCTCCCCCCAATAACCGTCCCACAAGACTACCTGAGCTACCTGCCAACAATTTTCTCTCAGGCCGCAAACTGTCCTAAAATCCGGAGAAAAGAAACGACCTTGGTGATCTGGTCCACAATAGGGGGCTGCGACCCTTTTTGAGTGAATGCCTTGTGGTCAGCCCCCAGATGATGGGATCCGGCGTCAAGTATACCGACCCATTTTTCCTTGACCCCGTGGGAAAAGGGGATTATTGTCCAAGATGAGTTTGGATCCACTGCTGACCACTTTGTTGAAAAGGGGACTATCCTGACAGGGGGGCAGGATGCAGGTCAAGTTTTGCTCCTCAAAAGTGAACTGTGTCACCCAAGTGTCGGGTTACAGCAGGGTGGGAAATTTTGGGACCTGTGAACATCTTATAACAATTGACATGGCATATTTCATATCCCTGTGCACAGGTCAACTTGAGGTCAACTGTTAGGTCAAAGGTCACTTATACAAAATCATGTCAAATCACATCCAGGTTCTTATCTAGTGTATTTAGACTAATTTCGAACACTTTTGGAATGAGTCGCAAGATACCAAAAGGATTCCAATGAACACCATAACAGTGATACCAAAATGATTCCAATGACAATTATTATTTTGGTCGTCCCCACGGTCCGCAATGTTGTGAAATCCGACACTATGAGAATATTAACCTAGGGTGGTGCAAAAAAGGAGGGGTGATCCAGTATGTAGGTGAGAGACTCTAAACGGTCTCAATTCGGGGCAGTACAGAGGGGGACCTTTCATCTGAAGAAAGAGACGTGGGAACTCTCCCATCCGGGTAGCCATCATCATGTCCAGTTGGGTGGCCAGTATTTTCTTCTTTCTTTTTTTATCATCACCTCCATGTCCTTTTGCACCAACCACAAGAACGTGCATAAAAAATAAAAAAGGTCTAGACCCACCGTTACCCCCCATTTTTGACCCGGTTAATAAAAAAGGGGTCGGAATTTTCTTGTCAAGGAATTGCTACCACATTACACACAGTTATTTCTTAGCTTGATGCGGAGCCCTCAATAATGGAGGCATAAATAGGAACCGGGTCAGCTTTGGGTTTTTGCGGCCTAGTTTGAGGAATGTGGCCCATCCCCCCAAAAAAATCATCTAGGCTGTTCACCCCCTGTTCATTTCGCTTCATTATGGCCGCTCCTCCCCAATCAGGATCAGCTGGCTCTAAAAATTACACGGGTTTGTGTCCAGTACATTATACTACTGGGTATGGCAGATCAGATTTTATCTACGATAATGTGAGCATGTTTTGAAACGGCGATATGCATGCGCGTGACGTTAGGATAATCACGGCTTGATAGAATCGGTTTCGGTACCATGTTGATGATGTATGTCAGAAGTTACGAGGATTTTTACAGCTAAGAGCAGGTTTTTGGAGACATACCAGGAAGAAAATGGACTAGGAAACAATTACCCGGCGGCGGTTATTAGCTGCAAATAACACGTATCAATTTTCGGGGTAAAAAGGGAGGATCCTAGTCGTTTCTCACCTGTTGGCAGCAGGTGAATAGGCTATAATTCATACTTCCTTACTTGCGACAGACAATAATTGGCAATAAGCAACGTACGTTTATGACCAAAAATGCTTTTAGCCAGGTCAATAAAGGCCTAGATAAAGCAACGTGGCGGAGGTCAGCAGTTGAAACCTCACACGAAACACGCTTGTAATGCGCAAATTCCTTTCACTTGATGACCTCAGGTTCAAACCGTCTGTCTGCTCCTCTTCCTCTATGAATATCCTAACGTGTCTAGTTTGATCGGTTGTAGTTCCGCGTTTTGTTCATACGTTTCCGGCAACGTGATGCCACACGGCGTCTCCCGATAAGACGTATCATATTTTGTGGGACAGACGCCATAAAATAATGCCAGACGCTGTGTCTGGTATTGCAACGGAAGAAGTTTGCGCAATAGCTTGACCTGGAATCCAACGAAGGGCGTTGGAAGGACAAACGGTTCCTATTGGCTTATTGGGCGGGATTGCGCAAAGATTAGCTGCGCGTAGGTGGGATTGCGCAAAGATTAGCTGCGCGCGGAGGGTTTTTCACAAAATTCGCATGTTTAATGCAGTTAACAAATATTCGGCTGTTTGAAGTGTGTACCAAAAATAGTGGTGAAGATGGTGGGAGGTCTGGACCTGGTTTGGAGGAGCAGAATAAGAAGAGAGCCTCCTAGGGCGAGGCGAATGCGGCCAACGTTTTGCTTTACAAACCAAGCAGTTGGGTGGCTTATCACTGGTCTTGAAGGGGCAAAAGGGGGCAAGGCAGAAGCCAGCCAAGGGGTCAGAAGAGAGAGCTTCTTCACGGCGCGGTCATTATGTAAATCGGGGGTGCCCCCGACCTCCTCCGGAGATGCCCCCCCTCTAAATGCCACTCCCTGCCTGCAAGATAAAGTCTTTTGGGGCCACACAGCAACTCACTTAGAGCCCAAGTCAATAGGTTGCTTTTTAAGTGGATGGGCATGGCGCCTGGTACCGATCCTTGATAACGACTACCGTATTTCGCTTTGTGCCTCTGAAATAGATCTCAAAAGTTCCGTCCTATTGAGATAAGTGTGAGTTAAGTTGTTTAGACTCTTTAAAATGTTTTGGACTTCGACAATATATCACACTTGTAAAACAATAAAACGAACAGTATATTGTACGTGAAAAAATAACGACGAATTTCACACATGTTTTCGTCGCCTTGAGACAGACACTAGGAGATCAGATGGCATTTTTATTGCTTCATATCCGAACTTAGAACTTGTTTTGGTACTTGATCACATTGTGCAAGTTGTATAAGCCTCATTAGGTTATAGGTTGAGGACGTCCAATACAAGTTATAAGCCTGTACTTACCTACATACCAAAACGACTCTCGTGCTGATCATTCCAATGTAAAAAAAATTCGCAACTTTTTGCCAACAGAGTAAACAACTTGCCAAAATTGGTCCAACCAGCAGGGGGAAAGTGTGTATCTCAAATAATTTCTAACCCAAGTTTCTCACGAATATTGTGGAAAACCGACAGAAAATTACCTGCTGTGGACACGTTTTAGATTTAGAGAGAGAGCTATTTATTTATTTGATTGTTGTTGTTATTGTTGCAGGAAACTTAGAATCAGGTACAAATCGCATTCCATCCGAGGCGTCGGACCAGAATTCCCGCAGTGCCATGCGGTCTTTTTTAACAACGTCGTTTACTATCTGAAAAGACAGGGCAAAAGCCGACCGGACAAACTTGCCGACAAGTGCTCCAAGGTTCCATTCCAGCCAACAAATCATGAGTATTGGGCAGGCGCGGTTCAGGTGGGCCTAATAAATCCCTTTCCGCGCTCGGACCAACTACAAAACCGGGCTGCCGAATAAAAGAAGCACATGGCGGTGAGAATTAACATCAAACCTTTCTCAAACCCTCGAATAAAAAATATGTATACAAGGGACAGTGGGTAAAAGTCCCCCCCCCCTAGTATTTTTGAAGAGGTTGGGCGGGTCCATATTTTGTGACCATCCGATGGATCCGATGAGAAATGGCAATTTCAGGAATTTCAGGAATTTTTTTGTTGAAACCAAATTCCGGATTATTTTGGTGTGGTTCCAATATTTTTTGTTCTGGGAAGTTGGATTAACGAGTGTTGCTTGGAGGGGTGACAATTTTCTCACAGTTCTGAAGGATTTTTCCTCCTTTTTGGGGATGGGAAACTTCCCTTTTTCCAAAACCCGCATTGCCTTTTTCCAACAATGCCATTCTTCCTTTTTCTGCCGCTTTTGTCCCTCCTTCCGTTTGGAAACTGGTTCCCAAGCTTCTTCCAAGTGCTTCTTCTTCTTCGTCGGTGATGTGCCCCCCCCCCCTCTTCCTAAGAATCTCCTCTGTCGTTTCCTTTTTCCCTTCTTCGGAGGGGTATGCCTTCGTCGTTTGGTTGGAAGGGGTCCGAAGGGACCCCCATTCCAACGTACCCCGGTGGGAAAAACTGAGACGGATCTTTGGGTGTTTTTGTACCACCCGTGTTCCCAGACCCTGGAAAAGTTTATTTGACAGGCACGTCAAGATCTCTGAACTTTGCCAGTTTATGACGTACCAGACATTTTTAGTGTCGGATCAGTTATGCCTCGCGTTGGGTGCTTGGGAAAAAGAAAATTAAAGGTTGGTCCGGGGTCTTGGAGGGAAAATTGGGATGGTCTGACACCTCACTGGTCATATATTTGTGTGGCTCATGGCATATAATTTTCACTATTTTTTGTTTATACTGTACCGATTGTACCAATGATTGTACCAATATGCTTCTTCCGTTTGGTGTTGTGCGATGAGTCTACTGACCATCCCGTTTGAAGTTGTGCGATGAGTCCACTGACTGGTGACATCAGGTGTTAGTGGGAGTGGTCCTTGCAAAGCAGGAAAGTCTGAGAAAATCTGGGCCATAGAAAAGCAGAAAAATCCCGACCTAACTCAGAAGCTTTACCCACACCCAGTTTTCCCAAGGTGTCAATGAAGGGGGACATAGGGGAGGGGGTTCACTTTTCAACACCCCCCTTAGCCAGCAGGGGGGGTCACCTTCCTTTTCCTTGCTGCTTCCCTGGTGCGATTCACCTCGTAAACAGGAGCGTTTTGGGAGCGGCAAAAAGTGTCGGTCAGGAATTCCTGAATGGATGATGGCACTCCCCTTGGCAAGCTAACTCATCCCTCAGGAGCAGAAAGGAAAAGGAAAACAGTTAGGGCCCAGCGTTCAATTGACCCCGCCCTGTCTCATTAATACGACGCATTTTCAATGTCATAATTAGGCCAATTATTATAACGGAACAGTTTAAGTCGTTTGACTGGTTAGAGCCATGTGAAGTTCCATGGACATGTTTATATCGCGCTTAATTAAATGTGGTGTTGTTTATTAGCGCATTATGCGCTTTTAGGTGACGTTAAATAGTTTGGGACAGGAGTTATAAGTTCATGGACAAATGATTAGTTCCGTATTGTCACTTGCATGTTGATGGGGTGGACCTATTATTTTGGACAGGATGCGGTGGAATGAGGCCAGCTTTTCTTTGTTATGTTGATTACGGTAATTAGAGCGCTTGTAAGTTACATTGGTTTTTGACTGAACGATGGTAAAAAGCGAACTACAGCAGCGGGACTACCGTTAGAGCAATTGAATTCATAAATTAGAGAAGATCTTCAAAAAATCGTGACTGTGAGTCAGGGTTCAGAACAATGGTGGGTAATTTATAGAGGTGCCAAAAACTTGCTCTGATTTTTTAAAAGCGTCAACTTTGCAACCGATGCATTGTAAAAGCCACGTTTTTATCATTAAAATGTCATGCCATGGAAATTCCTTCGAGACCCAAAACCCATAATTTTTCCCTCATTTTTTAGTGTGGTTAAAGAGTCAGTTACACAATATTCCAAAATATGGAAACTGGTTCCTTAAAAGATGTGTGGTTGTACCATGCTGGTGGGAGAAGGTGGTCCAAAAGTCCGGTTCGTGCTGTTTGGTTTTGCACGTAGCTATTCCGTCGGGCCGTTTTGGTGCGTGAGAAGACTCTCATAGCTGGCATTCCACGAAAAGCAAGTGCTCACGAGAGAGGTGGTCATAGCCCAGAGTAGCCTACCTGTGTGAAGGTCTGGGCCAAAAGGTGTGCGAGGGAAAAATCGTTTGGAAAAAGCCCCCCCTCTGCCCTCCTCTCTTTTTTTCTTTTTTGGAATTGAGGGGGGGAGGTGTGTTTGGGTGCCCTCTCACCTCCGAGGGCATGGCACCCACCACTTTTATATTTGGGAAAGACCGCTCTGATTCTCCCATCTCCCAGGCCCTTCCTCAGCCCTACCTGATGATGAGACCCCCAGTATACAAAAGGTCCCGGCACAGGCTGGGGGGGGGGGGNGGGGGGGGGGGTGAAATATGAGCTTGAGAACATTGGCAACTAATTAAGCGCAGGATAGTCTACACTGTACGTGGGATAGGAAAAGGGGGGAGATTTTTCTGAGAATTTATTCTGGATCCAGATTTATGATGCACGAATTGTCGCTATCTTACAATACGAACGGCACCTGTAATAAATGTGACTCATTAAACATCACATATGATTATTATAATAAATTAGGAGATGCACAAAAAATGTTTGTAATAATTATTATCATAATAATATTAATAATAATTCATTGTTTCATTATTCACGTATTTATTTATTCATGAGAGACGACGAAATTCATAGAATTCCTGCGCAGAGAAACTAATGACACGGCGCAATAAAACTACCAAAGACCCGTATAGTTAGTCCAAGCTCGTTGAGAGTGATTTATAGACCCCGCTGGAAAAATTTGGGGCTAATTTGTGGGCAAAAGGAGAGGAGGAGGCAGGTGACCCATCGAGTAGGTCACCTGTTCTCAGCTGCCCAACTAGGAAGTCATCAAAGGAAAGTGGCTAGTGAGAGAGGCTGGATGTGTAGTGTCCGACCTTCCCTTGGATGGCGGGCCGTGATTTTGATCCTATGGACTTGAAGAGGAGGTGGAGGAGGAGGCGAAATGGAATGAGGAAGAAAAGCCTTTAACATGAGGGGGGGATGGATGAGCAACCCTGCTGGTTTTTAAGCTGCTCACCAAATTGAAGCCACGGAGATGGGATGGATTAAACACGTTGCAACTTTTTTAAAAATAAAAAAATATATGAGTAAAAAATTTGTTGAGATACCTTCACGTTATGTTCAAAGTCTTAGTACGTCTGTGCCACTTTAAGTCGGAGATTAATAGCACTGAAGGCCTTGGGTTGCAATAGAACCAGGTCTATGGAAGATGGCAAAGGTGCCGGTTGTTGGTATGGCCACTGGCCAGAGAGAAAGTTGGGACTGCACACAGTTTATTGGAAGACGGGGGCAGAAGGAGGCCTTGACCTGCTGCCCTCGGGGTCCCGGATAGCTATTCTTCTCGCTTTTCTTCAGGCGCTTACCTGATGCCAAAAAGAAAATTTCCCGCATTCTTTCACATAAACCTCTCTTTGTCCTGATGCACGTGCTGTGGGAAATGGCTGCTGTCTACTATAGCACATATGTAGTCGTATATGATTTCATCCCTAGGATTGCAATGAGTGTATCAGAAACCGATCGTATCAACCCAGTCAGCATAGAGTAAGACCTTGATCGGCGTGATGGTCTGTCGAAACCAGATGTGAAACATCAGATTTCACCGTCCTTCAACTTCGTCAGCCCCAGCCAGATTTTCATACTCAGCAGGTTGCGAGTAACCTACATTTTCCCTGTCCGGCGAAACCTGTGCGAGATGACGTACCCACACTTTCTCATTACCAAACGATTACATTAATCGTCCAACAATAATAGCTACACTGGTATGGCGCCGTACCGGTACCTCGGTGTGGGAAACGCGGAAGTGCCAAATGTAGATGTGATATTGAACGAGGTCTCAGTTTACATTTGTGACGGCCTTATTCTTGGAGTGTCCCTTTCTCCTCTAGACGCTGGGTCATTGCTTGGCTGGTCACGTGCGATGTCCACTTTGTCACCTTCCTGACGACCCATCTGCTCCGAGGAGTATATGCGAGTGTACTGCATAATACGGAATGGTCTGGGAAATAAGCAAATGGGATGGGAGTCTGGACAGGTTACATCTGGTGATGAGTGTGTAATGGGCAGTGTTAGGAGAGAAGAATGCTGAATGTGCATTCCGTTCTGGAATATATGGGATTCGTCTGTAAAACCGTTGGGTCTTGTAAAGTCATGTAAACTGCTCATGAAAAAAAATTAACCGGTCGTCTGTAATGTCAGTTCATAGAAATGCCCAGCCGAATGATTCAAAGTGGAATATGTCACGGGGGCGAATACGCCGGGGGCGAAATGGCGGGGGCGAAAAGTCCTGGTACNTTCGTCCCCCGTACCTGTTGGCGGGCTTCGCCCTGTTTGCGCGCCTTCGACGCTGTAGGCAACGCCCGTTGGCACTTTATATTAACAAGTCAAGGATGACACTGCCACTTTTACATGTTTGTACTCCTGACCTGTATTACAACATTCAATAATTCTTCACGTCACGACTCAGTCATTCCAGAAAATAAACATCCATCGTGAGGTCTGAAACGTAATAACCCAAAGATAACACGGGGATAATGACAGGGTGGGTTTTAGCTTACATGCTTTTAGCGGTGTTCCTATGTCCCAAATGATCGGTTCCATTAATTTCCCCGTCTTTCCCCGAAAATTTAACCCAGGTCAGGAGAGGGGGATTCACACGAAAATCCAGGGTTCACTAATTAGGACCCCGGCTCTTCCAGACATACCGAGCCACATAGATCAATCCGGAATAATACGGGACACTGCCAAAAAAAAATGGAGGGTTGAAATCCTTCAGACTGTGGGAATCTGTTCCGTTCCAAAAAAAAAATGTTTGTCCCTTTTCTTCCGTGACCTTCTTTCCTCTTTCATTTACCTTGCTGGAGTCCTTTAATTATCTCAACCCCAGAACTTTACCAAACTCTCCTCCTTTAGCGCCCATCTTCGGGAACACGAAGATCGTAATTTTATCCACGGTATTTCGACGAACATCAGCGCGTTGTGTTTCTTCCAGGAAGACTACCACTCCCACACCTATATTCAGGTATCTCTTAAACACCCTGTGATGTCGCCCCTAAAGGCTCGAATTTTAGGAAATATGTCAGTGAATTTTTCCGAATGTGAAATTCATACGAAACTATTTGGGTGGGCTTCTAGTAATATTTTTGGAACATTAGCTGTTAATTTTTGTCAGCCAGTTTTTTCAGCGCCAGATAGGATATGTCTTGCTTGGGACAAAAAATATGACTGACTTTATTTTTTTTCTTACTGTGGGCGCCAAGTGCGGCCAGTTTCTCGTGTCGAGTAAATAAGGAATGAAGGACTCGTTTCCTCTCCGCCCCACAGAGACAGGGCTGTGGGAAAGCCGTCCCGGAGCCGGCCATTATCGAAATATTTCCCTCCGAAAATGAAAGTTCGTTTTTCCCTTTGCCCGCCCCCTCTGCTGTCCTCCCCACCCTGCCATCCCCATCGTGCCCTTCACATCATGCACCCCCACCGAGTCATCGTGACCTTTTCTCTCGTAATACATCCAGCCAAAGGTCACCCCCTCCTACTTTCCCAGAAACTTTGCTGCTTACAAGCCACCTTGTGAATTTTAAATCTGCCTGATACATAATTTATAATACACCCGATACAAGCATCGATAAAAATAATGAGCCTGGCACATACTTACATTAGCAAGTATATGAACCTAGGATTATCCGGGTCATGGACTGCCCTGTATCTCATTGCACATGATTTACTCTTTTTTTGTAAGTTTTGAGATAAGGACCACCAGAAGCAGAAAAATAATAACTTTTTGTCATAACAAATGACGTTCGTGAGAAAAGGTGATAACTCACATGGGCTCAAAATTTGATCTTAACGCACTTTAACATAAGCTGACTCCAAATTCCTGGGAAAGGTTGTTGGAATTTTTCGCCTTCTTGTGTTCAGCCTAATGTTATTTTTTTGAAAAAATAAGCCTATAGGCATTTCCGGGCTTAGGACAAACCTAATGCACATAATGAAGATTAATGATGAATCAGTCCTGTAAATAAACAGGTTGTACTCTGAATAGATCGGAGCAAAATGGTCAGTGCGGTTTTAGCCCAAAAATCTACCCCTTGTCCCAAGGCCAAATCGGGCTTTCGGCGGCTTTGAAAAAGGGGGCCGGACCTGTCTGTAGTCCGCACGAGCCTTACAAAAGACTTGACCCTCCCTTCTTCATTCTTCGCCCTCTAGGTAGGCCTATAGGTCCATCCGATCCTCATCTGGCCCCAACCAAAAACCAGTGGTTTGAAAACGCTACGGGGAAATCTAGAGAGAAATCATCAGTGGTGATTACCAAATCGGACCATATAAAAAAATATATAGGCCGCACCCAATCTCACACAGCAGAAGGCCAACAGCAGCCGAAAGGGCCACGTGGTGGAGGAATAGGTCTTCTGGCCTGTTGCGACCCCAACCAAAGGACAAGGCTGCTGGAATAATTGGGGCAAGAAGTGTCTGTAAAAGGCTATCTCCCACACACAAAAAATAGTCCCACACAATTTCAACACCTTAGAAGGATTTTTTTTTAAACAAAATTTCTGATAGGATAATTTTAATATTCAGATGGTTAGGTTGGCAAACTTGGAGCGAGCCGCACATATTTTCTGCAAACCTCAGGAATGTTGATGATCAAGGACATAGGTTCAGGTCTTGAGCGGCGGAGATCTTATCTAGGCGGTACTGGTTCGACATGCAACTACTGGAAATTGAAACTGGTGTGACCATTCATTCATGTACTATTGACCGCAAAAGTAATGTCGCGACTGTTTATGTCCTTTTGTGTTTATGTGTTGGTAATCCTGGGCGCTGCCAGGTTACGGACATGTT